>CM069450.1:66452940-66738007 GCA_035610835.1 Ophiura sarsii | reverse complement strand
AAAAAAATTAGCTGACATTTATTTTAGGCTGTTTACTGGCTCTGTCTCGATGAAAAAGTGCGAAACACAAGCAATTTTGACTTAAAAGTCCACATTTCTTCCAAATGTGCACCTTTTACACATGGGATAGGTCAAGATAGTTATGTACACCTAGCACATAAAGTCCCTGACCAGGTACTTTGAGGTTAGCTAATTCAAAATAAATAATCGGTACCATAAATCTGAGATATGCATTGAATGAGCAAATTTCTTCTCCGCAGTTTGATACCTCATTCAACAAAATCGAATGGATCCCCTGCTCCGTTCGCCGTCGTAGCTTATCGACCCGAAAAAATAATTAAAATCAAAAAGACATCACCGGTTCAAAGTCACTTCGGTGGTAACAAAGTCACCCAAGAAATAATATTTTAATTATCCGCCCGCCCGCCCGCCCGCCCGCCCTCCCGCCCACACACACTAACGGTATTTCTAAATATTTACGGTTATATTCAAGTTCTGCATCCCCCCTCCCCCTGCTTCGTTCGCCATCGCAGCTTATCGACCCAAAAACTTAATTAAAATTAAAAAGACATCACCGGTTCAAAGTCACTTGCAGCTAACTCTAAAGATTGTTACAAACTATTTAAGATTGAATTCAAGTTCTCAAGTGTTTTATGCGTCCGCAACTATGGCCTCCCAAACTGCTTTTCAACACCTAAATTTTAATTGCAAAGTAACCAAGAAGACCCAACCTATTGTTGAAGGGACTTTTAATTAACGGACAAGCACCAACATCATCATTTATTCTTCGAAAAAGTAACCCAAATCGGCTACTATTACCGTACGGTTCCGTGCACTGCATGTTTCAAAACTTGCCTGGTCACGGCTTTGGGAGTCCTTGTAAAGTTTAATCAATGCAGATTTTGTTGGTTTTTCGTGATTTTAGGTACGGAAAGAAAAAAATTGAATTACGAACTAGCAAATTCGGTGGTATCAAACCGGAGATATGAAAAAGAATTTCATGTTCGCTATTTATAGACCGCTATTTATTTACATATCGGCTCAGCAGTCGGGCTCATTACATTTTTAAGTGAAGCACTGAGCTATTGTGGGCTTACGTTCATATCGTGCGGTATCGGTTTTTGTAACGCAAGAAAAGAAATCGCTGCTGCGCGACGTTTCAATTACGTCATATGAAGTACCGACGAAAGACAGCTTTCCGACAGACGTAGAATTTCCTAAGTGTTAGCATCGTAATTGACGCGAAAAAAATTAGCTGACATTTATTTTAGGCTGTTTACTGGCTCTGGCTCGATGAAAAAGTGCGAAACACAAGCAATTTTGACTTAAAAGTCCACATTTCTTCCAAATGTGCACCTTTAATGAGCAAATTTCTTCTCCGCAGTTTGATACCTCATTCAACAAAATCGAATGGATACTTTTAAAGTTATGGCGATTTCAATGACCGCGCATGCAACAGAAAAGTTGCACTAGGTATAGGAAATCATTGATTTGTGTGTGAATACGCACTGAAAAAACTCACAGCTAATCAGCTAAGACTTGTATTCTTCACAGCCAGATACACCCTTCGGTTATCACTCCAGACCCATTCATCTCTCTCGTTCAGATAGCACACAGTTATGACAGTGACTGTACATCACACACAAATCAATGATTCCTATACCTAGTGCCACTTTTCTGTTGCATGCGCGGTCATTGAAATCGCCATAACTTTAAAAGTATCCATTCGATTTTGTTGAATGAGGTATCAAACTGCGGAAAAGAAATTTGCTCATTTAACGTATGTCTCAGATTTTTCGTACCGATTATATATTTTGAATTAGCGAACCTCAAAGCACCTGGTCAGGGACTTTATGTGCTAGGTGTACATGTAAATAGTGTCAGTGTTGCAGCGTTGAAGCATAAGTAACCAGCCAGTGCGTGCCTGGGGATTGATTGCCACTTTACATGTGGTCAGCATGGTCATACCATGTTCTAGAAGTTTATGACCTGTCAAAATGTCAAAAAGTCAAAAGAAATTGTCTAAGGCATACTGGCGTTCGGATTTATTTCTATAATGGGTCATTCTTCGGTAAATGTTACATTTCAAATGTCTAAAACTCGGATTTAAATTTCCAATTTTTCTAGCTTTGTATATTTGTTCACAAAGATAAATATCTGTAACATATTGGATATTTAAATGATTTTGTCCCTTATTGTGTATAGGTTGGTCACACGATAGAGTCATCTCCGTCCCATTTTTCAGTATAAAAATCCATTAGAAAATGTACGTGATTCCAGACTAGAAATTGACATACATATCTTAAACCAGTAGCGTAGCCAGGGTCACTTGTCGGGGGGCAAAGGGTATTTTTCCCCGGTGAACACCAGTTCGACCCGGTGGCGTAGCCAGGTTTTTATATAACCTTTTAATTTGCCGTCGAGTAAGAAAATTACAAGCGGGGGGTAGAGGCGTTGCGTCCCTATTTCTATACACGCGTGAAAAACTGCCATTTTCCAACTAATTTTCCTGTCTTCCTTTCTTCTTTCTATCCCTTTTCCCTTTCCTTCCCCTTTTTTTTTATCTCCTCTCCCTTTCTTTCCCTTCCTTTGCTTTTCCCGATTTTCCTCTGCCTCCCGATTGTCCCGGTCACATTTTTCTTTTAGGGGGCCCCCTTGCCCCCGTCTGGCTGCGCTACTGCTATAAAATAAAGAGTAATCTCTTCAAATACATCCAACTATTTTATTGTTTCAGTATATTAAACATACCGATTTTAATTACAACCTCAGAAAGTACCGATTTTTGGTTAAAATGTTGCCTGTCACTTTAATTTTCATCGACACCCTCTTAGTAGACATACATTCAGCTAAGTTATTTATAAATTACAACTGATAATTGTGTCCAATGCTGTATTACTTTACAGATTATGAGCATCAAATACCTATGTGACGGAGATGACTGCATGTGAAAGTCATATCCATCACGGTGCTCGGTCATCTACGTCACGCCGAAATTCAACGATAATTTGACGGAGATGACGTGACGGAGATTACCATCTTAGGGTTGGGACGGTATAGCTTCGCTGGAAAAGTATGTCTAGCGGTCTACTTCAGGGGTATCGTTAGTGGTCACTACTCTTTTTTACCACCGATCATAAAAATCGAAGAATATATATTTTCCATTGATTCTATAGCGTTCGGAGATGACACTGAATAAACATACGCACATACTATGTTTCTAAAAAACCTGATTTTTGATGTATTGCTAACTATTAGCGCACACTAACCTCATCTGTGTTAAAGTTCATGTGCGATAAGTTCAAACGGTCAAAGCAGTGTTTATATTTTCCCGGGGGTGTAGTGGCTAGGATCTGGGCCCTGGTGCTGGAGGTTTGTGGTTTAAATCCGGTGTGGGGGGTGACCTTTCTGGTGAATTTTAGGGGTCGGAAAACAAATCTGTTGCCGTATGGTGGTGTACTAGATTTAGGGTTATACAGCAATTTTGTTTGGTTTTTTTTCATTCCAAAATGTTGTAATTTTCATCATAGATAACCCTAACTTTACTACACCACACGGCAACTGGGCAGAAAAAAATGTTTTTATAACGAGGCAAATATACTCGCCGAGTGTCGACTGACACCCGTGGTGTAGTGGCTAGGATCTGGGCCCTGGTGCTTGAGTTCCGTGGTTCAAATCCAACTAGGCGGAAAAAACGTTTTTATAACTCGGCGTGCAGGTTTTTAGGCTACAAAACTCTCAACTGAAAAAGATTATTTGAAAAAGACAATTCAAAATGTAATGTACGTATCAGTCCGGGCAAATAGAGCTACAATATAATGAAGCCCTTTTTTAAATTGGACTTTAAATTTGAATTATTTGACCAAATTACCTGATTGGTCGGTTACCGGTTGCCATGGCAAAGGTATAACAAAATCGGATGCATTATTTTGTGCGGAATGTTAATGTTAACCTTCAACCCAAATACCAGTATCCTACTACATGTAGTTAGCGTTTTTCTCGCAGAGTATGAGACTATTTCAGAGTAATAAAACAAACCTGTACTGGTACAAGTTCAGCACGCTCGTTGCAGAGATCAACTTATTTTCTAGTAAGGTCACATCATGGATATATTGCATTTGGTTCTCTAAGCATAGTGTTAAATAAAAATTCCATTGAAATGGAATGGGGGCGATCCAAAAGAAAGAAGCATGTTTTGTAACCATTTTCTGAAGCATCTGTTGTAAACCAAAATACCAGGAAATGGTGTACCGTATGTATTTTCCATAATTCAAACCACAATACAAATCAAAACACCCCAGTCCAAAATAGTACAGGGGGGGGGGGGGGGGGGGGGTGGTGGGGGTACCGTCTGAAGAACAATCTAGGTATATGACATTATACTTGGTCTGAAACGTTTGGTCCAGGAATTGCTATAATACTCATTAAAATGGCATTCCGCGATCATGGTTATCCATATTGACATTTCATTAAATCAACCCAGGAATTATTATTATATATTATATAACCCGAAACTCAAACATCCACAACTAACCACTTATTAGACAACCCCCAACAATTGGGAGATTTCTCCTTAATAGTCAAACCAGGGAGGTGTAGTTGACACCTCCCTGGTCAAACCATCTGTGATCAAATAAGATAAGCTATTATGTCTCTCTGTGGGGAGTATAATAAACATCTCTCTAACTGAATCATCAACTTCTATATATCAACTAAACAAATATAGCTTTGACTTTAGACTTAGACTGCGGGTACTGTTAAAATAAACTGCATAGGTGCATGTAATTTACAAAGACTACAAACATGGCGGCCCCCACTTATGTCTAGAAAGACCTAAATGTGTAAGTTTTTGCAATCCCATGCTATCATCGCATTATGTGTGGCGTTTGATCGACATCTTATAATATAATTAAACTGTCTGTCAATAGTTTCGATATCATATGTACAGTATTTCGCCTGGTTTTTACACATTTGCAATATTAAAAACATGTAGTTATTTATCAAAATGAGTAGTGTAGGGTGGCTTCGCCCCCAAAAAGCCCACCCAAAACGTCAATTGGTTTCATTCATAACAGTTGAAGTATAACTGTTTCCAATTATCTATACGCTGCCTGTGACAATTTTGAAGACATATACATCCCATAGAGATATCATGGCAGACATTATTTACCAACATTTGTCTTTGCGCACGTATGTAAAATAGTCCCGTCACTCAACACCTTGTTGACTTATTGTATACACCATGACCTGAATAACCCATTGTATACCAGCATATCGTATCGGGTTTTATACTGCAGGTGAAATGTCTTTCTTTGCAGTTATTGCACAAGAATATGTACAATTTGAATAAAATCATGAGGTTTGAACCAAATTACATATTCTCTTGACATTCTCTGGACATTATTATACATGTATATAATGATGCCATGTCTGTACCCACCCGTACTACTGCTGCAGCAGCCTACATCATGCACATCGAGAGTTAATGCTGACAAATGAATGGAGGTCAAAATGAATGGAGGTCTTAGCTTAGTGTCCTAACAGACACTAATATGAAAAGGGGTGTAAATGCGCAACTTTCAGCTTTCCTTTCCTCTATTGCTTTCCCACCTCGCATTCCTTCATGCACACTATCACTTCTTTTTCTCTGCTCATTCTTCATTCTACTCTATCCCAGCTGGTATGCACAGTTGGCAATTCCATCAGCCCATCTGTCCATAATCGCCTCCTTACATCCAACCCATCCCCACCCTCTCTGCTAGGCAGTTGGTGCTAAGTGTTACGATCAGGCTTTGCGGCCTGTTCCACTAACGGGGCTCTGAGTTAAGGAAGGAAAACCTGAACATAAACCACCCAGCTATGGGTAAAATAGCTAAGTAAGGTAGTAGATCTAGAACTATTGGAGTAGTTTGAAGGTCTACTGAACTTTGCTTAATATGTTTCAATCTATATCACTGAGACTCGGGTAGAATATACTCATTAGCCTTGGCTGGCAAGTATTCTAGAAGAAGGACAACTTTGATAATAAACCATGCTGCAGGAGTTGCGACCGCAGTGATTATAGCAACAGAAAAACCATGATGACAAACCAAACCAACACTAGGGTTAAAGTCCCTACTAACCAAACGTCTCCTGGAGCAGACTCGGATTTTTCAAAATCAACTGATGACGGCATACCCCCAAACCCGGAAGGGAGGAGTAAGCTTGAAGGCAGAGCGCGCAAGAGGAGACGACTTGCAACATGCAAGTCAAATATCACTATATCTACCATGAATGTGAGAACTATCAGACAGAGTCGATGTAGGGAGGAGCTTGTATCAAATCTAATCAAATATAAAATTGACATGATCGGGATACAGGAACACCGCATTGTCCATGATGACCCAGTGAAATATGAGATCATTTTGGGCAGAACACTGATCACTACCTCAGCAACAAGAAATAAAGCAGGTGCAGCTGTAGGTGGAGTCGGGATACTACTCAACAACACAGCACTCCGATCATTAGCGAGTATTAAACCACATTCTGATCATACACTCATAGTTAACTTCCATGGTAACCCAGCAACAACTGTAGTGGTGACCTACTGCCCTACAAATGTGGCGGAAGAGGACATCATAGAAGAGCACTACAACAGTCTAAAGGGGGCAATTGACACCATTCAAGCACACAACATCTTGCATGTTGTTGGCGACTACAATGCCAGACTTGGACAGGATGACGCCAAATTTTCATACCATGATGATACAAACAGAAATGGAGAGTATCTAGCAGAACTAGCTAAAGAGAAAGATCTAATAGTCGCAAATACCTACTTTCGCAAGAAAAAAGGCAAGTTGTGGACATATGTCAGCCCAGGCGGCAACAAACTACAGCTGGACTACATCCTTGTCAGGCGGAAATAGCGAAACAGTGTTCAAAATTCTGAAGCATACAACACCTTTGCTAGTGTGGGATCTGACCATAGAATAGTCTCTGCTAGCATCCGACTAAGCCTCAGGAAGAGTAAGATCATCAAACGGAAAAAGCAGTACGATTGGAATCTATTGACAACTGATCAAGATCTACAAGCTAAATACAGTATAGAGGTGCGCAATAGGTTTCAGCCCCTTCAGGATGACGTAGAAACTGCAACTGAGAAATACACAAGGTTCATTACAGCCACTCAAGAAGCTGCAGAGGAAGTCATTCCTGCGAGGAAGAAAGAGAAAAGAAACTACTTCTCAAAAGACGCCCAGGTTATCGGGGCGAGAACAAAAATTGATGAAGCTTACGCAAAATATCAACTAGACACTAGCAATGAGAATAATAGCAGAGATTATAAGGATGCTAAGAAGAGCCTAGGGGAGGCTTATGATCAAGTGAAAGAGAAAGACCTTACCAATAAGCTAAGAGAGGTAGAAAATGCTCACATAAACAGCAAGCATGGTAAGAGTTGGAAACTGATAAACCAAATATCAGGAAGACTGACAACAAGAAAGGGGCAAATCAAAGGGTCCACGCAAAAGGAGAGATTAAATAACTGGTACACTCACTTCAAAAATCTACTTGGGAGCCCACCACATATAAGTAATGAGGATCAGGAAATTGCTCCAATACCATCATATCTCAACATTAAAGTAGGAACCTTTGACTTGGAGGAATATGAGAAGGCTAAGAAGGCACTAGTAGAGGGGAAAAGCTGTGGGGAAGATGGTATTACACCTGAAATGCTCAAAAGATGTGATTTGGATAACATCATTCTCGACTTCTGCAATGATGCCTTGTTGAACGGGAAAAAGCCAGAACAGTGGTCCATTCTCAACATAGTACCAATACCGAAATCAGGTGATCTCAGCTTGGGGGGTAACTACCGTGGAATAAGCCTGAGTTCAATTGTTGCCAAGCTATACAACAAGATGATACTCAACAGAATTAGACCGGAGCTCGACGTCCACCTAAGAGCTAATCAAAATGGCTTCAGAGTAGGACGTACCACTGTAGGTCATATACTTGCCCTTCGAAGAATTATTGAGGGAATAAGATCAAATCACCTGCCAGCCATCATAACCTTTATCGACTTCAAGAAAGCGTTTGACACAATACATAGGGGACGAATGCTGCAAATATTGAAAGCCTATGGTGTACCTGATCAGCTTACAAATGCGATAGCAGACATATACAAAGACACCAAGGCAAAGGTCATATCACCAGATGGAGAAACAGAAGTGTTTGAGATACTGGCTGGAATATTACAAGGAGACACCCTGGCTCCATATCTTTTTGTCATTGTTCTTGACTATGCCCTAAGAGAGGCCATAGATGGCAGAGAAGAAGAGCTAGGATTCCACCTAACAAAAAGAAGCAGCAGAAGAATAGGACCAACCGTAGTAACAGACTTAGACTTTGCTGATGACATTGCACTGTTGTCTGAGGAAGTGTCACAAGCGCAATCACTACTCAATAGAGTGGGGACTTCAGTGGGAAGAGTTGGGCTCAAAATCAACGCTGCAAAGACGAAGTACATGTCCTTCAACCAGACGCAAGTACCTGTAATTACCACAAGTGAAGGCATGCGCCTTGATAAAGTGGAAGACTTCAAATACCTTGGAGCCTGGATGAACAACACTGAAAAGGACATCAAAACACGCAAAGCAGCTGCATGGAGAGCTTGTGGCAAACTTAGTCAGCTATGGAAGGCTAAATCATTATCCAGAAAGCTCAAAGAAAGACTGTTCATAGCTACAGTAGAATCCGTCCTCCTTTATGGATGTGAGGCATGGACAGTCACCCCAAAGCTTGGTAAACAACTGGATGGATGCTACACTAGGATGCTAAGATCTGTGTTCAACATCAACTGGAGTCAGCATGTGACAAATAAGGACCTGTATGGGGACATGCCAAAAGTCTCGGACAAGATCAGAGAACGCAGAGCAAGATTTGCTGGACACTGCTTCAGAGGGTCCAAGGAGCTTGTACACAAACTTATACATTGGATCCCAAAGCACGGAGCAAGAAAGCGTGGTAGACCAGCCCTGACCTACATTGACATACTCAAACGTGATACAGGACTGCAGGTGGAAGAAATCAAGACAGCTATGTTGGATAGGAAGATCTGGAGGGGCATTGTGGTTCGGAAAAATCATCCGCCCTAAGTCAAGTAAGTCAAGTCAAAGTGTTATCAGGGTTATGTGATCTTTGGGTTTCTAAATTGGGATAGTAAAAGATATGATATGGCTTTGACACTTCGCCGAAATATGGGTTGTACAGTATTCAAGTATAGGGTGTATACAAAATGCAATATAAATATATTTTCATTTGACCATTACATTCATCAGCAGGTTTTCCAGTTGTATATGATTCAATACATTCAAAAATTCATGAAATGTATGTACTTATTCATATAAGAAACTGAATCTATTAAAAAATAAATGTTTTAATCATTAAGTCTATTAATTAATACAAATTATTCTTTAATGAAATTAAAAAAATATTAATGTCTGAATTAATTAATTTATAAATTCATGAACTTGATGTACTTAATCATTTTACTACATAATAATGGAAAACTGTAAATGACGAACTGTAAATCATGCATTAGCATTTCATGGTGTATATCCATGTAGCAACTAATTATCTTTTTAATTGAAAAGTTAGTAAAAAAGTTAGTAATTAGTATAGTTATTGATTAATTATTCATTAACAATAAATTGATGCCTAATATCCTATGAGTAATTAGGTTATGATTAATTATTTTATTTATTGATTATTGATTATTTATTGTGTATTACTCATTAATCATTCATTAATCATTAGTTAATTATGTATTAATTACTAATTGATATTTAATTAGTCATTAATAAATCATAAATAATTCTTTATGAATCATTAATCCATTATTAAATAAGTTGTTTTTTGCCCCTGGTTGACTTTGATGTGATAAGTCTATTCTTAATTAGATACAAAATATTCCTATTTGGGACCTTTAACGCAAATGTTCTGGGGGGTTTGTTTATGTAAACAAGCATGTACAATATAACTATGACTCTATGTTATAAGAACAGGTCTTGAAACTTGATTTCAAGAAAAATGAAAGCGCCATGTTTTGTTATGACACAATTCTCTTTATGAGTATGATACTCTTCCTTTATTTCTGCTTGCATTCAATTTTATCCCCCTCTAAGCGAGGATTGTGTTTTAACACTCTGCTTGATTTGTTTAGTAAAATGTCCGTAGTGAAATGTCGCATAAACAAGACAGATCGTTCTTATCAAACAAAAGCGTCAATGCGAAGACGGAAAAGTCAAAGCGCAAACCACAGAATGGATGTTTTCTGTGAAAATGTCATCGAAATAATATATTAATGTCATCCTTCGCTTCCCTGGAAGGTAAACATTATCATTTTGACACCAATTTGCTTTTCAGTGTAACCTTAAAACTGCGATCACTGATATTAAGTTTGGATCTGGGAACAACCAGCTGGTTAGTGTCCATCGCAGATCGTAGGGAGAGAGCAGGGACATACACAGAGAACTGCTCAGCCAAATAGGATGGAGCCAAGTTGTTTAAAGCCTTAAATATGTACAAAACTACTGTATACACAATTCTTTGTTGAACTGGCAACCAATGCAATGTCTGAATAAGGGGTGTGGCATCAACTCTTCTACCAACCGCGCACACAAGGCGAACAGCGCTGTTTTGCAGTCGCGGCAGGCGGCTGATACCCTTTGCTGAAAGTAAAGTGAATAAGGCATTGCAATAGTCGAGTCTAGAAATATACTCCTGAAACTAGACAACACCAGCGTTGGCATACATAAGGCGCAAAGGCGGTAGACACACAGAGAGCCAGTCAAAATTAGCAATTCAACTGTGGCAGTGGTGCCTGAAAAGATCCATCACAATAACTGCTTACCATATATACCAGGAGTAGATAATCAGATAGCAGACTATCAGTCACGCGCGTTCAACGACAGGATCGAGTGGACACTCGACTCGCAGGTCTTCACACAAATATGCAGACGCATGAATGTGCGCCCGGCCATAAATAGACCTGTTTGCAACCCGTGCAAACAACCAAGTCCGATGATACATATCCTGGAAACCAGATCCAGGAGCAGAAGCAGTGGACGCATTTTCCATAACATGGATGAACGAACTCGGATATGCGTTTCCGACCTTTGATCTCTTGGGCCAGACTCGTCTACTTCCCCGGCAGGTGCACATTAATATTGATGTCATCGTCTTCTTTCCCGGCAGGTAAAACATTACTATATTGATGTCATCGTCTGCTTCCCGGCAGGTAAACTTTAATATATTGATGTCATCGCAGGCTTCCCCGGCAGGTAAACTTTAATATATTGATGTCATCATCTGCTTTCCCGGCAGGTAAACATTAATATATTGATGTCATCGTCTGCTTCCCCGGCATGTAAACATTAATATATTGATATCATCGTCTGCTTCCCCGGCAGTTAAACATTAATATATTGATGTCATCGTCTGCTTCCCCTGCAGGTAAACATTAATATATTGATGTCATCGTCTGCTTTCACGGCAGGTAAACATTAATATATTGATGTCATCGTCTGCTTCCCCGGCAGGTGAACATTAATATATTGATGTCATCATCTGCTTCCCCGGCAGGTAAACATTAATATATTGATGTCATCGTCTGCTTTCCCGGCAGGTAAACATTAATATATTGATGTCATCGTCTGCTTTCCCGGCAGGTAAACATTACTATATTGATGTCATCGTCTGCTTCCCCGGCATGTAAACATTAATATTGATGTCATCGTCTGCTTCCCCGGCAGGTAAACATTAATATATTGATGTCATCGTCTACTTCCTCGGCATTTAAACATTAATATGTTGATGTCATCGTCTGCTTCCCCGGCATTTAAACATTACTATGTTGATGTCATCGTCCGCTCGGGAAGTTTGGACCGACCGAGTACGCGGGTTTTGACTAGGGTGTTTGATAGGAAGGCCATCACACTAGTGAAACACATTGTGAAGATTAATAAATGCAGGGTTTTTTTAGATCGTGATTTAAAGTACAAAAAATTAATACATTTTATAAAAATAGCACAGTCTGTTTTTTGAACGAGCAAAATCGGTGGGATATATCTCTAGATATGGTATTAGAAAAGATTTCATGTTCACAATAATTCCATTCACTCCATAACTGTCTATAAATAGCTTCAACCGTCGTATCATTTGTTATGTTATAAAATTCATTCTTTGAATTTCAATTTGTTATAAAAACTACTGCTGTTTCAAGTTTTGTTAAATAAAAAAGTCAAATGTCGAGAAAATTAACGATTCAGTATGGCTACAACAGATTTTAGTTTTAAACTGAGCCAAATGCGAACCTTATCCTTTTGTGGCAATACTCTGGCGCCTCTTGGTCAATCAGCCTGAAATCACGACTGCATCGATTGCTACCGACGGTGTTGGATGGATGTAATTCTTGGGTGGAACTTTAGAGCTCAACACGAGACTTTTTAAAGTTCATTAACTTCTTGTGTAAAGAAATTAAATGTTCGAACTATAATTTGCTTAAAAAACTAGTGCTATTACTGTAGTATTACAGATTTAGTCAAATCAAAAGTTGAACTTTCGAGAGAAGTTACGACCTAATACTACTTACAGTCTCCCACGAAGAGGGAACGAGTCAACCAAACTACATTCTAGAATTATTTGCAAAATAAGGCCTAGTAGTGAACTGTGAAAAATGACAGATAGTGCCTACGCAACAGATAACATTTCTGGGACACAAAGTCGACACTCAAAATATGTCTCTTCCACAAGAAAAGGTGAGTGGTATAAAACAGTCATGTCACCAGCTAGTAAAAAGGGGTTGTGATAGCCAAGAATCTGGCCAGTGTAATCGAAAAAATTACAGCTTCAGCGGAGGATGTCGTCACAGCACCAATTTTTTTCCGCGCCCTTCAGAACAACCTGATAAAATCAGTACACAAGGATCAAACATACTGAAGAACTGAAATGGTGGATAGAGTGTCTCGAACACTGAAATGGGAAGCCAATCACAAATCCACCCCCCCCCCCCCCCCCCCCCCCCCCCTCCCCACCAAACTAACTATAATTTGAGATGCATCCATGATGGCATGGGGTGCTCACTGTCTCGGGAAGCGAGCAGGGGGACGTAGGTCGATAACAAAACAGCTTCAGCATATAAACTACCTGGAGCTACTGGCAGCTTATCTGGCACTGAAAAGCTTCGCCAAACACGAACATCAATGTCAAACAACAACAACAACAACAACAACAACAACAACAACAACAACAACAACAACAACAACAACAACAACAACAACAACAACAACAACAACAACAACAACAACAACAACAACAACAACAACAACAACAACAACAACAACAACAACAACAACAACAACAACAACAACAACAACAACAACAACAACAACAACAACAACAAACGGGTATTTAGGACGCTATTTACATATGTACCATAGCGTTTACAAGAAAAGAAAAGTTAAAATAAATAAGTCTTAAGATTACTTTTAAAAGTCTCCGTTGACTGAGCAGATATGAGGTGTATCGGCAGGAGTTCCAGGCCTTTGCAGCAGTAACCTTAAAACTGCGATCACCGATAGTTTTTGTTGGATCCTGGAACAACCAGCCGGTTAGTGTCCATCGCAGATCGTAGGGAGAGAGCAGGGACATACACAGAGAACTGCTCAGCAAAATAGGATGGAGCCAAGTTGTTTAAAGTCTTAAATATGTACAAAACTACTTTATACACAATTCTTTGTTGAACTGGCAACCAATGCAATGTCTGAATAAGGGGTGTGGCATCAACTCTTCTACCAACCGCGAACACAAGGCGAACAGCGCTGTTTTGCAGTCGCGGCAGGCGGCTGATATCCTTTGCTGAAAGTAAAGTGAATAAGGCATAGCAATAGTCGAGTCTATAAATATACTCCTGAAACTAGACAACACCACAGCGTTGGCATATATAAGGCGCAAAGGCGGTACACACACAGAGAGCCAGTCAAAATTAGCAATTCAACTGTGGCAGTGGTGCCTGAAAAGATCCATCACAATAACTGCTTACCATATATACCAGGAGTAGATAATCAGATAGCAGACTATCAGTCACGCGCGTTCAACGACAGGATCGAGTGGACACTCGACTCCCAGGTCTTCACACAAATGCAGACGCATGAATGTACGCCCGACCATAAATAGACATGTTTGTAACCCGGGCAAACAACCAAGTCCGGAGATACATATCCTTGAAACCAGATCCAGGAGCAGAAGCAGTGGACGCATTTTCCATAACATGGATGAACGAACTCGGATATGCGTTTCCGACCATTGGTCTCTTGGGCCAGACTCGTCTGCTTCCCCGGTAGGTGAACATTAATATATTGATGTCATCGTCTGCTTCCCCGGCAGGTGAACATTAATATATTGATGTCATCGTCTGCTTCCCGGCAGGTAAACTTTAATATATTGATGTCATCGTCTGTTTCCCCTGCAGGTAAACATTAAAATATTGATGTCATCGTCTGCTTCCCCGGCAGGTAAACATTACTATATTGATGTCATCGTCTGCTTCCCCGGCAGGTAAACATTAATATATTGATGTCATCGTCTGCTTCCCCGGCATGTAAACATTAATATATTGATGTCATCGTCTGCTTCCCCGGCATGTAAAACATTAATATATTGATGTCATCGTCTGCTTCCCCGGCAGGTAAACATTAATATATTGATGTCATCGTCTGCTTCCCCGGCATGTAAACATTAATATATTGATGTCATCGTCTGCTTCCCCGGCAGTTCAACATTAATTTATTGATGTCATCGTCTGCTTCCCCGGCAGGTAAACATTAATATATTGATGTCATCGTCTGCTTCCCCGGCATGTAAACATTAATATATTGATGTCATCGTCTGCTTCCCCGGCAGTTCAACATTAATTTATTGATGTCATCGTCTGCTTCCCCGGCAAGTAAACATTAATATATTGATGTCATCGTCTGCTTCCTCGGCGCGGCAGGTAAACATTAATATATTGATGTCATCGTCTGCTCCCCCGGCAGGTAAACATTATATATTGATGTCATCGTCTGCTTCCCCGGCAGGTAAACATTAATATATTGATGTCATCGTCTGCTTCCCCGGCAGGTCAACATTAATTTATTGATGTCATTGTCTGCTTCTCCGGCAGGTAAACATTAATATATTGATGTCATCGTCTGCTTCCCCGGCAGGTAAACATTAATATATTGATGTCATCGTCTGCTTCCCCGGCAGGTAAACATTAATATATTGATGTCATCGTCTGCTTCCCCGGCAGGTAAACATTAATATATTGATGTCATCGTCTGCTTCCCAGCAGCTAAACATTAATATATTGATGTCATCGTCTGCTTCCCCGGCAAGTCAACATTAATATATTGATGTCATCGTCTGCTTCCCCGGCAGGTAAACATTAATATATTGATGTCATCGTCTGCTTCCCCGGCAGGTCAACATTAAAATATTGAGGTCATCGTCTGCTTCCCGGCCGGTAAACATTAATAAATTGATGTCATCGTCTGCTTCCCCGGCAGGTCAACATTAAAATATCGAGGTCATCGTCTGCTTCCCGGCCGGTAAACATTAATATATTGATGTCATCGTCTGCTTCCCCGGCAGGTAAACATTAATATATTGATGTCATCGTCTGCTTCCCCGGCAGCTAAACATTAATATATTGATGTCATCGTCTGCTTCCCGGCCGGTAAACATTAATAAATTGATGTCATCGTATGCTTCCCCGACAGGTCAACATTAAAATATTGAGGTCATCGTCTACTTCCCCGGCAGGTAAACATTAATATATTGATGTCATCGTCTGCTTCCCCGGCAGGTAAACATTAATATATTGATGTCATCGTCTGCTTCCCCGGCAAGTAAACATTAATATATTGATGTCATCGTCTGCTTCCTCGGCGCGGCAGGTAAACATTAATATATTGATGTCATCGTCTGCTCTCCCGGCAGGTCAACATTTATATATTGAGGTCATCGTCTGCTTCCCCGGCAGGTAAACATTAATTTATTGATGTCATCGTCTGCTTCCACGGCAGGTAAACATTAATATATTGATGTCATCGTCTGCTCTCCCGGCAGGTCAACATTTATATATTGAGGTCATCGTCTGCTTCCCCGGCAGGTAAACATTAATTTATTGATGTCATCGTCTGCTTCCACGGCAGGTAAACATTATATATTGATGTCATCGTCTGCTTCCCCGGCAGGTAAACATTAATATATTGATGTCATCGTCTGCTTCCTCGGCGCGGCGGGTAAACATTAAAATATTGAGGTCATCGTCTGCATTCCCCGGCAGGTCAACATTTATATATTGATGTCATCGTCTGCTTCCCCCGGCAGGTAAACATTAATATATTGATGTCATCGTCTGCTTCCCCGGCAGGTCAACATTAATATATTGATGTCATCATCTGCTTCCTCGGCGCGGCAGGTAAACATTAATATATTGATGTCATCGTCTGCTTCCCCGGCAGGTCAACATTAAAGGTATATTATGTGATCTTTCCATGGAACGCCCTCAACATCGATAAAAAAATTGAAAGCAGATTTTCTTGCAGATTTACATTTTTGATCATAAATCGTACATACATTCCAAGTTACAGGGCGATACGATTCTTAATTACTTCAAAATCGTGGTTTTAGAGTGAAAATAAACTGTCGGATATCCGACAACTTATTTTATTCTAGTCTAAATTCACTCTAAAACCATGATTTTGAGGTAATTAGGAATCGTATCGCTCTGTAACTTGGAATGTATGTACGATTTATGATCAGAAATGTAAATCTGCAAGAAAATCTACTTTCTAAAAAAAATCATGAATAGAGGGCGCTCTCTGGAAAAGATCACATAATATGCCTTTAATACATTGATGTCATCGTCTGCTTCCTCGGCGCGGCAGGTAAACATTAAAATATTGATGTCATTGTCTGCTTCCCCCGGCAGGTAAACATTATATATTGATGTCATCGTCTGCTTCCCCGGCAGGTAAACATTATATATTGATGTCATCGTCTGCTTCCCCGGCAGGTCAACATTACTATATTGATGTCATCGTCTGCTCTCCCGGCAGGTAAAACATTAATATATTGATGTCATCGTCTGCTTCCCCGGCAGGTAAACATTAATATATTGATGTCATCGTCTGCTTCCCCGGCAGGTCAACATTAATATATTGATGTCATCATCTGCTTCCTCGGCGCGGCAGGTAAACATTAATATATTGATGTCATCGTCTACTTCCCCGGCAGGTCAACATTAATACATTGATGTCATCGTCTGCTTCCTCGGCGCGGTAGGTAAACATTAATATATTGAGGTCATCGTCTGCTTCCCCGGCAGGTAAACATTATATATTGATGTCATCGTCTGCTTCCCCGGCAGGTAAACATTATATATTGATGTCATCGTCTGCTTCCCCGGCAGGTCAACATTAATATATTGATGTCATCGTCTGCTCTCCCGGCAGGTAAAACATTAGTATATTGATGTCATCGTCTGCTTCCACGGCAGGTAAACATTATATATTGATGTCATCGTCTGCTTCCCCGGCAGGTAAACATTATATATTGATGTCATCGTCTGCTTCCCCGGCAGGTCAACATTAATATATTGATGTCATCATCTGCTTCCTCGGCAAGTAAACATTAATATATTGATGTCATCGTCTGCTTCCCCGGCATGTAAACATTAATATATTGATGTCATCGTCTGCTTCCCCGGCAGGTAAACATTAATATATTGATGTCATCGTCTGCTTCCCCGGCATGTAAACATTAATATATTGATGTCATCGTCTGCTTCCTCGACATGTAAACATTAATATATTGATGTCATCGTCTGCTTCCCCGGCAGGTCAACATTAATTTATTGATGTCATCGTCTGCTTCCCCGGCAGGTCAACATTAATATATTGATGTCATCGTCTGCTTCCCGGCAGGTAAACATTACTATATTGATGTCATCGTCTGCTTCCCGGCAGGTCAACATTAATATATTGATGTCATCGTCTGCTTCCCGGCAGGTAAACATTAATATATTGATGTCATCGTCTGCTTCCCCGGCAGGTCAACATTAATATATTGATGTCATCGTCTGCTTCCCGGCAGGTAAACATTAATATATTGATGTCATCGTCTGCTTCCCTGGCAGGTAAACATTACTATATTGATGTCATCGTCTGCTTCCCCGGCATGTAAACATTACTATATTGATGTCATCGTCTGCTTCCCCGGCAGGTAAACATTAATATATTGATGTCATCGTCTGCTTCCCCGGCACGTAAACATTAATATATTGATGTCATCGTCTGCTTCCCCTGCAGGTAAACATTAATATATTGATGTCATCGTCTGCTTCCCCGGCAGGTAAACATTAATATATTGATTTCATCGTCTGCTTCCCCTGCAGGTCAACATTTATATATTGATGTCATCGTCTGCTTCCCCGGCAGGTAAACTTTAATATATTGATGTCATCGTCTGCTCATTGCCGAGATTCAAGCCACTAGTCAGTCTAGTGTGCTGTGTATAGCCCCATTTTATGAGTCACATCGCACTTGTTAATGTCCTTTATAAGGACTTGCGTGCTGTTAATCATAGCGTTGTCAAGATAGCGCCCGCATTTTATGAGTCACATCGCGCGCACTCACGCCCATATAACCATATACATGATTATATATAGGAGGCTCTTGTTTTTCGATTCGAATTTCCTCTCCCATTATATACTCTCCCAAAAAGAATCACATTCGTAACGCGGAGAGATAAACACATTTCTCGCCAACTTTGGAACTAACTGTAGGCAATTTGTATCGGTCCCCGTCTTTGTAAGTGCTGCTTGGCTTTTTGATGTTTATGTCATTCTTAACCTGGGTCTTTTACCCCCTCAGGAAACAACTATCCATTGTTTATCTAAGATTATGTACTTAATGCCCTGGAAACTAGGACACCTGTGCTCGAGGATCCGGCAAAACATTCGGTTTCTACAATGTATATTTCCATGAAAGTACTTTTTGGTATTCTGAACCTGCCAAACAATTGCTTGTTTGATTACCAACACAGATACACCTTCATTCTAACCTTCAACAGATGGAAGTTTATTTAAATTTTGAGGGGGGGGGGGGGCAATGAAGCTGCAGAATAGTAAAACACATACGAAAGCATATTATCATTAGGATTTTGTGCCCAATAACGTTGTAAACAAAATGTCGGATTCATTTAAATGTCATTGTCATTCAACTGTCTTATTTTCAAATTGTTGTCGTTTTTTGCTATTTCGCACAAGGCGATGACAAGAAATCTGAAAATTAACGTAGTGCCCGCCATGCCCGCGGCATAGAATTCCTCGCAAACAACTATTTTTTGAGAACAGAAAAATTACACATCACGGAAAGTCACCGGATAATCATAATGCAGAAGGCTTCGAATCAGTCCATCCCAGAATGTCATGCGCAGTATATCACAGCGAGATACACGCATGGTTATGGGAATAGGTCGCGCCACAACAATCATTTGAAACTCAGCATACGCTAACCATCTGGGATATATAATAACGCTTGATGGAAAAACAACCAGTAACGTTAACATCGCCAGATGTACAGGTATAGAATTAATTGCGTTATGAAATCATCGAGGTGCGAATCAACGATAATCGTCAGTTGTAATTCCGTATTGCAAACGGGTTAGTTACGTAAGGTATACGGAGAGCTTGTATTTACTGTTTAGAACTTGAAAGCACTAGTAGAAGTTGAAGCTTTGAAATATTGTCAATACCATTGGACGAGTTGATGTCTACACTAGTTAGTTTCAACTTGAACATTGAACAACCAGCTTTGCGGATGACGGGGCTTTGTGTATAGATTGTGAGCGATTCTTTGAAGTTCGTGGAAATAACAGTCCAATGATGGAAAACCACAGCAACTCATCGTATGCTTTATCTCCAGATGAGCCTTGGGTGCTAAACACACGCCGAACAATAATGTTATGTATTGATATTATAATTTTCATCGTTGGATTCATCGGTAATGGTAGTATTATCTACATGACGATGCGACAAAAGACACTCCGAACCGTCCCAAATATGATGATAACAAATTTGGCACTCGGAGATATGATGGTGATAATTCTCATCGTGTTTTTTAATATCTTACACTATTTGTTTCATTCTGCAATCAGTGAATTATCATTTCGTTATTGCGAGTTTTTTCTCTTCATTCAATTTCTCTCACTTGGGGTGTCGGTTCTGACATTAACCGCTTTAAGTGTTGATCGGTACACAACAGTGGCTTATCCAATGCACAAGCATCGTTATGCCAAACGTCTTACCTTATGGACTATCATCGCAATCTGGGTTACATCTTTCATTATTGTTTGCCCTTTTTGGTTTGGGCTCATCGATGATACAATTTGCTGGTTTGCCAACCCTAGTCAATACACGGCCTACCTGATAGCGCTTGTGCTATTCCTTTTCGTCATACCAACGATTATAATGATTGTTTGCTACTATTTAACGGCTAAAAAGCTTATGAAAAGTAACGAATTTCTCAAGTCGAACAAGCGAGGAGGACAAAAGCAGCGGGAAAAAAGGTCTCGTTTGGCCATTATCGTTCTCGTCATGACCATAACGTTCATAGCGTGCTCATCATTTCTCTACCTATGGTTAATAATATTTCGTGTTTCGCCAGAGCATCCATTTGTCCAAAATGTAGTGGTAAATGAGCTTAAATCTGTGTTGAATAAGGTTAACTCAATTATTAATCCTATTATACTGTACTTATTGAGTACAACCCATAGACGACATTTTCTGAAACATTTCTGCTGTTGTTTTAAATTCTCGACGGATGTGAAAAGCCACAAAACCATGATAACACAAAGTCAACCATCTGTATCCTCCTGTGCTATGAGACAACCTCTTACTTCCAAAAGTGGAGACCAACCGCCGCTAAGAGATGTAATGGCGGCTATTAAAGAGGAAGAAAGTCACATATAAAATGCAGCAATCTGTAAATTTTCGAACATAATCACGATACAACATCAACCTGTTTAATGACTGATTGTAACAACAGCAGCGATGGAAATAAGACCCGCCCGCCCGCCCATAGCGGGTAACTTTCGTGTCGGGCGGTGAAGATTCAAAGGTACCCGTCCGACTGGCGTGTAACATTTTTGAAGCTTAAAGTGTAAGTAACAGTAAGTTCAGGGTAATTTCATCATCAGATGATCGTGTGTCATGATGATAGAGGAGATCAGGTTGATAGGAGATTAAAGAGAGTATTTTATTGATGAACATGATGAATACGAGGAGCTGTTACGGGCTAGGTTTACAGTGGAACATCGTACAATAAAGACAAAAACATGTAAATGTAGTTTAAAAGTAGTCTTGCATTGTTTGCTGCAAAATGTTATGAAAAAACCTTGGGCTGGTAGAATATTTGTCGGGCAGGTAGATTCTGTGAGTTACCTGCCCGACTGGCTAGTTGAAAAAAATCTGAAGTTCCATCCCTGAACAACAGATACTTGAGTTTCAAGAAACCAAACAAAGATGCATATCGTTAACAAAGATGAACGCAAACAAATACAACACTGCTGAATTTAGCAGCAAACTTAAACGGTGACGGTTATCACATTTGTAAACAGTACAAGAAAGTGTACTGATTTGTAAAGGATATTTCCAAAGCATTGATAATCTAGTCGACGTATCCTTCTGTTTCAGATATTTCAAAATCGTATATGACTTATTCTGTATGTCTGCACTGTTGATAATCTGATTATGACGAAATATGGCTCTCACACAAATCGAATTTGACCAGGTTTTTACAACATGTCTATATTTAAAGGTGCATTATTTAAAAAAAAAAAAGTTAGTGTGTTCAAAGTTCTTGTAGTTTCATGGAACATGCCAATAGATGTTTATCTCCAATATTTCTCCACTAATCAGTTATATCCAATAAAAGAGAGTAATTTCTTCATGCTTTTTTGTATCCTATAGTTATCCAATGTCCATAATCTCGAGATATCGTCATACCCAAAGTTTCACGACATACTAAGGGCTGATATCCAAACTTTCAGCGGTGTTACACCGGTATTACACCGATGTTATACCAGTATTACACCGATATTCTATACAAATATCGGTGTAATACCGGTATAACATCGGTGTAATACCGGTATAACATCGGTGTAATACCGGTGTAACACCGCTGAGAGTTTGGATATCAGCCCTAACCATATTTGATAAAATACTGTTTTACAGATCTGCTATATGTAAGTTTAGAATCAGCGGCGTTCAACGTTTACCTGTCAACCAACAAACTACGATCAATTGTCATAACAGGCTTACACACTAATTTGACATTTGAATTCAGATTCTAATTCCGTGGTGGAGACCACGTATTGTTTATGCATACTTTAAAGCCAGTATTGTTATCCATATGTCTCTAAAATGTGTATGAGAACTTGATATGTACATGTATCTTGTTGTTATTATGAGATCTTGTTACGAAAATATGCACATGTATCTTGTTGTTGTTATTATGCAGAAATGAATCAAATGCTATTAAAAATTGGTAGAGCTTTGCAAAATCGTCGTCGTTTCGTGGTTACTATGTCCTGGTAAGTATAATCTATTCAACCCTGTATGTATACCATACATGGCCGGGTGGTCGAATGGTTACGGCGCTAGATTCACACCCATTGTCAACAATTTTCATGAATTCGAGCCCGGTGTTCGCCAATTTTTGATTCCTTTTTAAGCATCAGTCATTTGTTATATTAATTTTATTTTTATTTATGTTGAAAACAAGCAGTAAATTAAGAATTATTTATACATAGTAACTGGCAGTTTCATGCACACCAACCACTAGGGGCGGTGGCAATCTTCAGACTGGAGTACATCTAATTATAAAATAGTCAACAATAATAATAATAATAACAATACAGCATATCCAAGTTATTGACACACATAAGTGGAATATCAATAATCTATAATAGTGAAAGTCATTCTCCAGATTGGATAATCCATTATGAGTTGTATAGGTGAAAGTTATAATCACCAAATTAGGTAGGTAATTACTAATCAGTCATAAAGTTGGATCATAATAATGAAAAATGAAAACAATAGTCAATAGAAAACAGGATGAGCTGGTAGACAGGGGAAATGGGGAAATGTGGCCATCCAGAAAAAAACATTACGTTACACCAAAAACATTGAGTTTGTGTTTCCGTTTGTGTCTACATAGAGTATAGTTCCGAGCGTTTGTTTAGAGTACATATCCTGGGTGCAGTCATGATGTGAAACTTCTCCGCGATGCATAGGTTGCAGCGCTTTGAGGCCGGTTTGTATGGAGTCGCGTGTTGGACGATGGACCATTTGATGTAATATGTATTTATTTAATTATTCCTTTATATATATGCAATATGCAGTAATGGAAATACCCACATGACTGTCAACCCGCGGCTGACGATCATGCGTGTCGCGGCCCTATTAATAATATTGTGTGTACTGATCATAATAGTAGTATTGCTTTATTCCGTAATAGTAAGAGGGATTAAAATAATGTCTTGGTCAGTTCGCCCCTCGCTAGTCCAGTGGTTGAGTTATGTACCTTACAGGGCAGAGGTCCATGGATCGATTCCCACTAGGACCACTTTTTCAACTGATTTATTTATTTTTGTAAAAGTTAGGGTTAGAAATATTCAAATTCCACAAAGTGTGTAGTTCCTACCTAGTCAACCGGGTGGAAAGTAATGTGGGTATTTCCATCGCTGCATATATATCTATATGCAGAGATGGAAATGCTCATACACCTTTCGACCTAAGGTTACATAACCTTAGGTAACCTTACCTCAGGTAACATAACCTCAGGTAACCTAACCTCAGGTTACCTAACCTCAGGTTACCTAACCTCAGGTAACCTAACCTTAGGTTACCTAATCTCAGGTTACCTAACCTCAGGTTACCTAACCTCAGGTCGAATTCATGTTCACAAAGTGTGCAGGCCTGCATTGCGAGCACACGTTCAAGCATTATACGACCTGAGGTTGTCTGATTGGATTTATTTTCAACCTAAGCTGTTTATTGAAAATGTTCTTAACCTCGGTTATTTACCAAGTTTTAGTCAAAATCAACCTCAGGTTTTTACAGTTAATATCTTATCAACTTGAGGTTAATTAATTGGATTTATTTTCAATTTGAGGTTGTTTTATTGAATTTGTTCTCCTTGGCCTTTTTTGACAGACCTGATTATATTGAATACACATCTTTTAATATAGACGTATTTGATTTTTGTATTATTACCGTGGGTAACTACTGATTTATGTGGGGCTATAATTTGCCACGTTTCAATCAAAATCCACCTGAGGTTTTTAAATTGAATATCTTGACAACCTGAGGTTGTTTAATTGGAATTTCTTTTCAACCTGGGGTTGTTGTAATTAAAATTTTTAGCCTCAGGTTTATTTATTGCAGTACTCTAATTTATTTACATTTTTCCAATATCCTTGGCTAACAAAAGGTCCAAAAGTGAATACAACCTGAAGTTAGGTAACCTGAGGTCGAAAAGTGTTTGAGGCATTTCCATCTCTGCATATAGCTATATTTAAAATCAACTGCAAGCAAGTGGCTAGGAGACGCAAGAGTAATGCCACTGCAAGTAAACGAGCAAATTTGCAACATAAAACATTAAATGACTATTTATAATAACATTACTATGAGTATAAAACACAAATACAATAATATAGTACATGGGTTGGCTAAAATCAGTTGCCATAGGCAGTTATCAACAGATGAGTCTTAAGGCCTGATTTGAATTTATTCACTGTTGGTAATGTCCTGATGTTAACCGGGAGTTCATGCCATAGCTGGGTGCAATTGCCAAAAACTCCTCCCATATGTTGATGTCGTGCTAGGTTTTTCACAGAGTAGTGTTCGTGACGCAGATCTCAAAGTTCGTAGCGGATTATAGCGAGAGAGCAGATCAGAAAGATATGCAGGGGTTTCGCCGTCAAGAATTTCGAAATTCAACAAAAGAATTTGTAGACAATTCTTTCTCGAATAGGAAGGCAGTGGAGCTTGCACATAACAGGGTGATAATTATGTTCAGATTTTCTTGAGAGAGTAACGACACGGGCAGCCATATTTTGGACGCGTTGCAGTTTTGACAGTTCCTTGTGTGGAAGACCCGCGAGAATGCTGTTACAATTGTCTAATCTCGAACTTATGAAAGCATGGACTAATCTCTCCTCGTTGCTAGATTCCAAATAGCGACGAAGTTTGCCCAATTTTGTAAACTGCAGATGATGCTCGGCGGCTAATGACATATATATGGTTGACCATCTTGAGACGTTCGTCGAACACATCTCCTAAATCGCGAATTTCTGGGGAGGGGATATAATAGTATTCCCGATGGTAAGGAAAACTTCGCGAGGCTCAGCTCTATCGTAACGGGATTTGACGTGAAGCAGTTCTGTTTTAGTGTCGTTTAGCATGAGCTTTGTTCTCAGTCAACCACGTTCGAATATCACAAATGCAGTCTTCCAGCTTAGAAAGCAAGTTAACGCGGTCAGCGGGGTTGATGAGCATATATTACTGCGTGTCGTCGGCGAATGACATGCTGCATAAATTATGTCCATTGATAATATCTTCAATTGGAGCGGCATATGCAATGAACATTTCGGGACCAACGACTGAGCCTTGTGGCATGCCGAAAGATATTATCATATGATCATATTGTTCACCGTCAATAAGCACCGATTGCTGTCTATTGCACAAATAAAAGGCAAACCATCGATGAGCAGATCCATTGACACCGTATCTGTCCAGAAGTCGACGGAGCAATATATTGTGATCGACAGTATTGAATGCAGCTGACATGTCGAGTAAAACTTATACAGCCTCGCCGTACTCGCCAACATGCATTAATGTTTAATGCATAGTGTTTATGCATTCCTTTGTGTATTTTCTTTTGTATTTTGAGCATTGCTGGGACTCTGTCGGTGTGATATTGACTAGGTGGAACACTTTACGCCCACCGTAAAAGAGCAGTGCAAAACCATTGGTGTTTAATGGATAGTGTGTGTGAATTAGTCATCCCTCCCTATAGTGCTTTCATGAAATTAAAATCATAATTTTTTTACAAAATGTGCACACTATAAATGGAAATATGTTTCGTATTTGATTTTTGACTATATACAAATTGACACATACAACGGGCACATAAAAGACTATGAGTTGACGGGAAAATGTTTTTCAGCTGACAGCCCCCCCCCCCCCCCCCCTCCCAGCAAAAAAAGGATTTAAGGGAACATGATATTCTCAGCAGCTAGAATTAGTTACTACTATGACCATTATGTAACACATTATTTGTGAATAAGTTTTGCAAAACAATGATCGGGGAAACTGATAAGAGGAGCAGACATTCCGTGGAAAGGTCTCAAGTTATTTTGCGGGTTTTTCAAAGCTTATTACATGGTCAAAACATATCAAAAATATGTAAATATCATAGACTATGATACTCGTGGGACGATTTGGATACAATTTTTCGGCATATGAGGAGTATAGACTTAAGATAGGAAGATATTGAGTTATATTTTCTGTCATTCCCAGATAACTAAGAAAGGGACAAGATATGTTCATGGTTATAGCCAGATTTGATGGCTTTGTAATTGTGTATAACGATGTAGTATTCTTTATATTCAAAATGAGTGTGAGAATATATGCAAAATTCAAAAAAGCATTTTAAGTACTGTTTTACGGCACTTTAAGTACTGTTTTTACAAATAATTTGAACACAATTTATCTTACATAAAAAAGGGTTAGACATGGATTCTTTGTTTGGAGGTATAGGCCTACATTCTCCTAGTTTAAACCCACTATTAGAAGACATAAAATAAAATGTTTTCATTCAAAGAGTATTTCTTACCATTTTGTTATTATTTACATTGTCCATATTTTTGAGATCATTGTTCTCACAACAGTAAATAAGCTTACCTCTGAGGTAGCTTTCTGGCAGCAACTCACTTGCCCTTCGTCAGCCCCAATAACACGTGGGGGCGCTGTTGGGTCTCATCATCATCGCCGTCAGGCGGTGATGGACGACAACTCAATAGCGGCGTGTAAATTGCTGGTAGGAAGTAGCGTCCTCCGTCTCTGTTGAGGGAGCTCTGCTTGAGCCTGATGTGAGCGGCCTCGTCCAAACCAAGAGAAGTCAGAATCAAGGATTCTGATGTTGTCCTTGGGGAACCGGTCCTCGTGGTATGTTCAGCGACGGGGGACGGTTCCCGTTGGTGTTCGGCGGCTCTGATGCCCAGGGGGCGTTTGGTCTCGCCAATGTAGGAGGCAGGGCATTGCTGACAAGCAATATGGTACACTGTGCCACACTTCTCCTTTAAGTCTATTTTGTCCTTGGGCGAGACTAGGTGCTGCCTGAGGGTGTTCCTGGGTTTAAAGTGGACCCGGACACCGCGTTTGGTTAGTATTCTGCGCAGACCTTCCGATACACCTCTGACGTAGGGTAAGGTTACCGACCCTTTTTCTGCGGACGGAGCATCTGTTTGGTTGCGTTTTGGGCGGTTACGTGAATTGGCGATGGCGACGTGAGATCGCTTGTATCCACACACACCTAGGACACTGCGAATGCGCTCTAGTTCTTCCACTTTGTCCTCCTGTTCTGTGATGAGAGTTTTGGCTCAGTGGGTTAAAGTCCTGATCACCTCGAGCTTGTGTTGAAGAGGATGGTGAGAGTCCATAAGTAGGTATTGGTCTGTGTGTGTTAGTTTACGGTAGATGGTAATTTTGGTTGAGCCTTCTTCACGTCTGTGAATGTTAGTGTCCAACACAGCGAGTTTACCGTTCTCTTCGCGTTCAATGGTGAACTCAATCGACGGCTATGTGTTGTTTATATGCGTGGTGAACTCGTTGATATATTCCTCGCGAATGACCACAAAAGTATCGTCGACGTATTTGCCCCAGAAAGATGGAGGATGTGGGGCAGTATCAAGCGCTCGCATCTCGAACCATTCCATGAAAATGTTGGAAGCTAATAGCGAGACTGGAGATCCCATCGCGAAACCTTCTTTCTGTTGATAGATGTTGCCTAACCCCATCATGTAGATGGAGGTGGCACAGAAGATGAGCAGTTCCATCACCTCGTTGACATTTAAGGGAGTGCGCTCGTGGAGGAGGGTGTCTTCTTCCAGTCTGGTTCGGATGACCTGAAGTGCGTCTGGAACTGGGGTGTTAGTGAAGAGTCCTTTTACATCGTAAGAGACCATCACTTCACCTTCTTGAAGAGAGAGGTTACCGACCCTCTCCGCGAAATCCACAGAACTCTTAATGTGGTGGGGAGATTGGACTACCAAAGGTGAAATAATCCTCGCGACCAGTTTGGCGACCTGGTAAATGATGGAGCCGATAGAGGAAACAATAGGTCGTAGTGGACATGACGGTTTGTGCATTTTGGGAAGGCCGTAGAATCGCGGTACCGTGTTAGAGTCAGGCATGAGAATTAGTATTCAGCCTTGGAAACAGTGTCTTTGTCGCGAAGTTTCTTCAGGACGCCTCTCAGCTTCTCTTCCTGGTTGGGTCCCGTTTAAAAAGCGTGTAAGTGTTAGTGTCGCTGAGAAGATCCTTGACTTTCTGTTTGTAGTCGTCGGTATCTAAAATAACAGTGCACCTGCCTATGTCACTAGGTAAGATCACTGAAAACACAAACTCGTATTTTGGAGGCTGAACTAAGCTATTAATTAGTAGGGCTAATAATAAGCTTAGTTCCACTGGGTGAACTAGTTTTTAATGGACGACTTGTGTCAAACTAATATGCTTGACAAGTATAAACATGGATCGAAGTAAATTGTTAGCTGGACATGCTGAACTAATTCAAATTTTGGTGCTGTACTAATAAATGTTAATAATTCAACCGCGAAAGACGTCCTACTAACGTTTCACGACGAACGAACTGCACATCGTGGTTGATCATATCGTCTGCGTGCGACATCGAGTGAACAGCAACTGTTCTGAGCGCTGAAAACAATGTCTCTTTTTAGCGGAAATATGTAACACAAACATGGAAGGAATGGTAAAGGTGCAGCACCAAACTGCAAGGGTCAAACTATACGTTTGGCCACCAAAGATTCAAAGGAATTCAGAGAAAAAAACCTGAATGAAAATCAGGTGTTAGCACAGGTGCAAAATTCGGCACCCGTGCGTCTCTTCGACACTAGCGAGTGCCGACCATGTCAAAACCACCTAGTCAAAATGGATGAAAAGAATGGGCCGATTGGAGTGATTTGTCTTAACTCAGAGCAACCAGCAAGATCAATTTCAACGCATGATACTTCATGGGTCTGAATTTGATATAGATAGAGGTCACATTATTTTCCCATAGCAACCGACCAGGAACTAGTTCAGTCCCGGGAGCTGCTAGTTCATCTGCTGAACTATAGTAAAAACATTAGTACAGCATGCCCTATAACAAAGATTAGTCGTACTTGACATCATTTTCGTTAGTAGAGACCATTAGTAGAACACCCCTATATATTAGTAGAGCACCCGATTATATTAGTAGGGCATGGTTGAACTAGTTTATTATATTAGTAGGTCAAGGTTGAACTAGTATATTTGATAGTTCAGCAACTAGTACATCGTAATGTACTAATATATAGTTTAGTCCAACTAGCCGTACTAGTTATAAGTTAGTCGTACTTGACATAGTTTTAACTAACTTTGGTTTAGTAGGGCACACTAGGTTTCGTTTTCAGTGATTGTGATGGAGTCATCGTTCCTCAGGTCTTTTAAAGCATTGCTCTTCCCTTTGGTTAGATTACTCTTGGGGGACGACTGGACCCAATGACACGGGCTGCTTCAGCTCTAACCGGTAACCCGGTATTGTCATGTTTTTCTAAGCCTCTACAAGCATGTTCCACTCCGGTGATAAGATAAACAGTGGGTATGATTTCAGGAGAAATTACATAGTTCATACCTTTGGTTAATAGTCTTTTCACCTCATCCGATAATTCCCGGGAAGATTTGTTCATAATCCAGCGTTCTTATTGTTGATTCAAACCAGTTTCCTCGATAGTCGATGACTTTTTCCCGGAGTCGATCGTATTTGTTGACTTGGCGTCGTTTGCACTTCCGGTGTTCCGAGTCATGGGTCAAATCGACCATTTGGGAAAGCCGGTCCCCTAAGTCGGTGGAAATATGCGATGTAATTTTGGTTGATAATTCCTCGCTTTGGCGTTTAATAACAGTTAACGTGAACATTGTTTTACATTGTCCATGTTATTGTATATACCCTTTACAGGGTAATTCTGATGGACTTCTACTGCACAAGAGTGTTATCACTGGAGTCGGTCATCTTGTCTTTTGGACTGTTCCATTGAGATAAATAGGGGATTATATTATAGTGACGGTAGGGCTAATTGACTAGTAAAGAAGATTTAAAAATTCAAAAATACCCAAATTATTATTCTATTGGCTTCATCATATTTTGTTTCTTTATAGAATAGATACAATACCGGTATGTCACTTATTTATCTGGCGTCAGTTATGAAACTAAAATTGACAGTTTCGATCCCTTCAAATATATGGGTAAATCCAGCATAAACATTGAACCAATCAAAAGCTCTTATTCCAAACTTACAAATACAGTCCAATACATGGTTAATTCAAGTTCAAAGCTCTGTGTAAATTAATAGGACGAAAGATTCTCAAAACATAATAATGGTTGAAATTGACCCAAGCGTTTAGAAGGAGAAGGACCGTTTGTATTGGAAGAAAGTAAGATGTAAGAAAGAAACGGGAGGATTGCAATAAATAGGATGGATACATTATTTACTAAGAAGTCACATTTGGGCAATTGGACATGCTGAAACAGGCTGGATTTACGAGATTGCCAAAATAAATCTACTAGCTAGGCGTTCCATTCTTATTTTTTTGTAATTATGATTTGATTTTACAATGCAGTATACACTACATTTGTCATTTATACTTTAATTATTTTAATAACTAAGGTAAAAATGCCGAATTTAAAAAATTGAATTTCGTATTGGTAAAGCGAGTTGAAATGGGTTGCGTGGGATGAACCACACTCTCGATTATAAATTTTGTTTAAACACCATAACATTTGTATCTTTTCAGAAAGCACATCTACTGTGATAATTGCATTAGCATAATGTTTCTTATAAAATAGTTGTACAAAATATCGCAGGAAAAGGTCTGGGCATATTTGCAATCTTATTTTCGGCTTGGGCGTCGTATTTTCCACGCAAAAAGAAAAAGACACATTCCGACCCTCGTACGTAAAAGTTGTGCCGATCACTGTAATACGCTCCGAAGTCACTGCATGCAGAGAGACCACAGTGCTAAGAACAACCGAAATGAGCCGAATCTATAGTAATAGGCTCGCCCACTGTTCCTCTAAATGATATGGTTTGATTTTGAACAAAGCATTGGTGAGCATGTAGGTATTTGTGAAGTCTAGTTGACACAGAAGAGAAGGCTTTAACAGAAGAAAAGAAGTCATCATTGACGCATACAACAAACTCACCCCCACACATTTTACAGAGCAGAAGTTCAACAACAATCACAAAATGAGAATTTTGAATGCATACATATTTTCAATTTTTCCCTACAATATGGACACTGACAACAAAATTGGAACATACAATTCGAAACTAGACAAAATGACACATTTTGAATTATACTGATCTCAAAATGTGAACCATGAAACAGAACAATCAAAACAAGACGTCTAAATCAACTGGGACATATATGCAGATTGCCAGAGGAAATCCCAGCACGTCATGCTCTCTCTCACCAAATTTGATAGACAAAAATCGAGTAGTAGGGCAATCAACGCCATGGATATCAACCCGGAGGCTCTGACACAGACCGATTATCGAAAGACCTGGAAAAAAATTGCGCGCGCAATGGCAATATAGCCGACCTTTGCGTTTGGTTAATAACATGCAGGTTGACCTCTACTACATGCCATTGTCGACAACCATTTAGGATACATGTGGACCTCGTGACATTACAATAATAATGTATGGTTCAGCGGCGTAGGACTTTTGGTACTAGTATCATGAATTCATTATTTCACCTCCCCAAAGTCTAACTCTATCTAATTGGATTGCTCATGTTTCAACCTGTTTGTACGATAAATCTTTTCAGCAGGGCCTAGATCAACTGTTGACAATGTGTGCTAAGTAATGAGACACTTAGTGGGATGCCCGTCCTTCGGATGCTAGTTCAAAGTATCCTTTGTGGTAACAAGAAGAGTGTTAAAAACACAATCCTTGCTTAGAGGGGGTTAAGTTTGAATGCAAGCAGAAATAAATAAAGAGTATCATAAAGAGAATTGTGTCATAACAAAACATGCGCTTTCAGTCATAGACATATTGTATATGATTTTTTTTACAACAAACTGAACATTTAAGTTAAAGGTCCCAAATAGGAATATTTTATACTAATTAAGAATAGACTAAGACCTATCACATCAAAGTCAACCAGGGGCAAAAACAACTTATTAAGTAATGGATAATTAATTATGGTTCATTAATGAATAATTAAGTATCAATGATCATTAATTAAGTATTCATTTATGAATTTATTAATTTATAAATTAATATTAATTAATTTCATTAAAGAAATATATTTATAAGTTAATTGACAATTGCATTTATTAATAAACGTAATGATTGATTAATTAATATGTTTATTATTTAATGTATTAAGTTAATTTATAACATGAATTATTACATAAATACATTTCATGAATTTATGAGCGTTTTTAATTTATGAATTTTTCTGGAAAACCAGCTGCACTGATCAATGTGATACATATATATATATATATATATATATATATATATATATATATATATATATATATATATATATATATATATATATATATATATATATATATATAATATATATATATATATATCATTTCGTATACACCCTATACAGTCATCAAAAAAGTAACTATACAGGTCATAAATAGGCTTTTAGCTCTAATATATATATATATTCTACCTAAAAATATTAAATTATAAAGTTGTTGAGAAAATCTTCTTATGAGATATTGCACGCTAAGATTAGGTGATTATTGAGGAAATAACTCTCCATAATGTAAGGTGAGGTCCGATTTTCATTTTCACATTTTCTTTTCTACACACGGACCCAGCTAACGGAAACACAATCGATTACCGGAAGTGCAATTGTGAGATGCATGCGCAGGTTGGATAGTCGGCCGTATTGTTCCGATGGATCAATACGCCACACACACGCTACCTGTCATACTCTCCCGCGTGTTGAAAAGTAAAATGTGAAAATGAAATTGTGACTTTACCTTACATTTTGGATTGTCACTTCTTCAATATTCAACTGATCCTAGCGTGCAATATCTCATATTAAAGAAGATAAATTTCTTAAAAACTTTATAATTTAATACTTTTAAGTAGGATATATATTTTTAGAGTTAAAAGCCCATTTATTACCTGTATAGTTACTTTTTTGATGACTGTATATTTCACCGATAGCAGGCTATTAGTTGACTGTGAGTTGACCAGGCCAGGATTGGAGTTTTACCATGAAAAACATCATAAACATGACTATTTAATAAACCTTCAGTTTCACATACGTATCACCAGCTCAAACTAAATCACCATTATTGTAACCCTCAAAATAATAAAGATAACAGTGTTGTTTTTTATGCTTTAATAAAATGCTTATTATATATATACTAGCGGCGTACCCTCGCTACGCTCGGGCACTCGCTAGCTGAGTATTATCTTAATTGTTGCAAAATGGACATAGGTAATGAGTTCAAAATTGTAGATCCCTGAAAAATTGTTTTCATTTGAAATAGACTTTGTTTTGATATCTTTGAATCTCGGACCCAATTTCAATACCCCATTTAGGAGAGAAACAATGTTATAGTTATCCCATACACCCCCCCCCCCCCCCCCAAAAAAAAAGAGAAGAAGTTGTACCAACCCCATACCCCATATAGTGTAGACATTGTAGAGAAGATAGAGTGCGGTTAGTCGTCAACATGATCAAAGCGATAGGCAGGAGCAGGGAGCAGGGCTGTCAACTTTTGGGATTTGCTGGGAGGGAGAGATACAGACTCCCCCCCCCCCCCAAAAAAAGAATTAAATAAATAAATAAATAAATTGTAAAACATACACAATATTTTTCCGTCAGCAGCTGAAAGTGTGTGTGGGGGTGGGGGGGGGGGGGGGGGTGGGGGGGTAGCGATGATGTTTTCCTTCAATCCGCACGAAAATTGCATGGTCAAAATCGCAAATGTACCGACGGAAGCTATATAGGTATCCCACAATAAGACCTGAAATAACCATTCAGATAGGCCCTATCCCATACATCCTTAACATTCAGTTATCACAGGTGCCGCTAATATTCCATACCCATACTCCAGGTACCCATGGTATAACCGTATAGCTAATCCAGACAGGATAGATTTTACAACCCACTTCGCTAAATTTGCCAAGTCTCTCATAGAACACATATGTATTAAATAGATTTAGGTCCGCGACGCCACTGGTTTTATTAAGTGGCTTTATTCAGTTTTATAGTGAGTGTTTCATAGTTGGCGGGAGGCGGGGTCTCACCATGATCACTTTGTACCCACCCAGTTCAGTGTTAGCCATCCTTTATTTTATTTTCCGGACTATTGACATTAAATTATTTCTCCAGTAGGCTTAAACGTAAGTTTTATTAATAATGATTTTGAGTCTATAAAAGAGGTAATTTTATCTTAATTTCAAAGAAAATCATATTTCTGTCCATGTCATACATAAATATCATGAACACGACCCAATTTTCTTACAAATTTGGAGCAAAAACGGTTGAAGAGCATCATTTTACTAACATTTCCTTTTTTTATATTTTACTCACAATAATGGACCCCCTCGCCATGGTTATCCGATTATAAACCTACATATCTATGCTCGTTTTATCAATCAGGGGCTTAACAAATAAAGTTGAAATAAATGTTTTAAAACCCATTTGTCATTGATATAAAATCATGTCGGGGGCGGGGGGTGGGTGACCAGGTTTAATTTGGGCCTAAATTAAGACAAAAATAAGGCTTTTAATGTATCAAAATGTCAATAACAGTACTCTGGGCAATTCCCTAGAGGATATAACCCAACACAAATTACATTGGGAGTTTACCTGACACACGATACATTATACGTGACAGATAAAAAGACAATTTAGGCCTATTATTAATTCAAAATTGAAACGTTTTTTACCCATACCCCTAAAATTCGGCAATTTTGGACCTACACTTTTTACATTTGTATCTAAGGTTTGATATAGGGTGTGCACGCCATTGCGTAATCAGTTTCACGTTCATCGGGTTATTAAAACATTGCATTTATATACTTTTAAGATAATATGAAACATAAATAGTCTCATTAACATCTCATGATGAATGAAAGAGATTATAAAAACATAGACATTCTGCAAAATGGCCTTAAAGTGCCCAAAATTCGAACATTAGAACTTGAGTATCGATGCGTTAAGTAACATAACTTTAGTTAGAGGTGGTATATAATTTAACTATTTTGACAGTTTATCTTGATATAACTTGGTGTTTACAAAAATGCCAAAAAAAAAAGTTTTTTTTATTTTTTATTGTGTGTTAAAAAGCGCACAGCACTAAATCACTCCTCGTTTTGTGTAATGGTAGTAAGTTCCGGCAAAAACAAAAAACGATTTTGTGATTAATGGGGTCCTTTGGGAATCAGTTTGGCGTGAGGATAGCGTTTCATAATTAAAATGAAAGATAATCTCTTGTACTTTGATCAGGATATTGCAAAATATTGATTTTCGATTGTATTGAAAATTTATCACGTGTATGAACATACGTGATCGGAGGCGGTTAGAAGGCCAGCGTCCGGGCTGAAAATAGGGGTGGCGCTGTTTAAATGATCGTATCGTAAAATCGAATTGGAAGGTGTAACACTTCTTGACGATTTTATGAAATTTGAATGTTTGTTTATTAGAATAAAGCATTCGAGACGTTCCAAAAATGGTTACTAAGGGCCCAAAATAGCGACTCTTTTAGCCCTAATTTACATGTAATCCAATGGGCGGTATATTTAGTGCTGCGCCCCCTTGTAACCATCCTTTATTTTATTTTCCGGACTATTGACATTAAATTATTTCTCCAGTAGGCTTAAACGTAAGTTTTATTAATAATAGGCCTACCCCCATGTATATAATATGATCTCAGGTTTTAGCTGGTCTATTCCCTACTGGCCTATCTGTTACTTCCATGGTTATATAGGGCAACCATTCAATTGATGAACTCTGTAACCTATGGTTTAGTGGTGGTATAAGCAGGCCAAAATAATAAAATGTCTCGAGCAATAACATAGCAACGGGCTACAAAAACTCGAATTTCACGGAATCTAACCCAAATTTAAAAAATCAAACATAAACTGGACACTTGTGGGCCCCATACGCACCCGCACAGAAAATTTGAAGTCAATCGAAGGCGCGGAAAGGGGAGAACATCTCCGGACAAAAATCGGCGATTCCATATTATTATATAGATTATACTTCCGCGCTATCAGTTTATATCATGACCTCTTCCCATTGACCTTACGTAAAATTCATCTGTTACGAGTCCCGCATCGACTTGACTACAATACAGCCGTATCGGGTAAATGAACCGGTGTCCCTAGGGTCGCGAGTACACGTGTTAAAACGCCTCGTCTGTCGATTCACCGCTCGTCCACATCTTTCGTTACCCATTATTTTGAACTTCGTATTTGTGGATAGTGCTGTACCGGAAATAGACTCCTTCGGGGGAAATTGGGGCTAATATCTGAAATTGCGGGTAACTGATGGTTTTGAAAACTTATATTTTGTGACAATATACACATGTTATGAGGGCAGTATTTTAAAAAGAATCCATAATGTCACAAATGCGTTTGCTATCATAGGAAGGCAAATTATATGAGAAGAAATTTGAAATTTGCCTAAAAATGGTGAATAATTGTCCCAAAAACGACGTTTTTAGCAAAAAATCAGAACAAAATGTGAGAACCCCCACAAAGGTGATATGGAATGATGGAATATTTAATTACCTTTACGATGACATTAAATTTGACATTTTTCTTGATATTAGGATACATGTTTGCTGAAATTAGTGTATTTCTCAATATTTGACCTCTAGATGACCTCTTTTTACCCCTATTTAACCTCTGACCCGGGTACAAAATTCACAACCGTCCTTTTCGGATGCGGAATGAAATACCTTTCCAATGATATGTTGTGAAGGTGATTACCTCCGGTAGGGGTTCATGACACATTTAGGGTTGTTGGCCGCAGAACTATAAGTAGGGCCTACCAGGTAGAACACCTACAGAATGAAACAACACATGAGTGTTGCAAAATTCTGACCTGGAATTGATTATTTAACAGCGAGGCAGATAACTACCGCAAGTTCCACAACTCAAACAAACATTAAACAAGCCTCGACTCATATCCAAACTTAAAAAGCAAGGACGTGAGCCGGTGCGGGAATCGAACCCGTGACCTTTCGAACACAAGTGGAACGCTCTAACCACTGAGCTACCCGGCCGTCTCCGATAAACAGAGTACAGACCAGATAGTAGTGATACAGTCATGGATTCTAATTAACAAACAATACAACAGCACACGGTATATGAGATCATTAAAGATGCTTACTCGCAACCCTAACATTATAAATACATACAAACACCACATCCAAAGATGAGACTAAGGGTTACGCAACACATACCAACATATAGAGGATCGCATAGGCGATTCAATAGGGAACTTGAACAATTTAAATAATTTAACAGCGAGGCAGATAACTACCGCAAGTTCCACAACTTAAACAAACATTAAACAAGCCTCGACTCATATCCCAACTTAAAAAGCAAGGACGTGAGCCTGTGCGGGAATCGAACCCGTGACCTTTCGAACACAAGTCGAACGCTCTAACCACTGAGCTACCCGGCCGTCTCCGATAAACAGAGTACAGACCAGATAGTAGTGATATAGAATTGATTGTTTCCCGTGATATATGGAATTGATTGTTTCCCGTCATTACCCCATAACCCATATGAGTAAATATATATAAGGCAGGCCTATATTTTGTCCTGAAATTGAATGCTTCCCTTCATTACCCAAAGCTATATCTCATGGTTAATTATACTAGTCTTTTAGAAACCACACAATTTCATTTCACATCGTGGCCCTCCCTGTTACGCAATTTATAATCACTAGCGGCACGCCAATGTATCACGAAATTGTTAAAAGAATACATGTTCATTCATGAGTTAAACATATAATTCATAAGCCTATTTTCTGACCTGAAATTGAATGTTTTACCTAAATTTCCATATCGCATACATACATGAATGAATATAATACAGGTCTATATTCTGATCTGAAATTGAATGATTCCCGTCATTGCCTCAAGTTATATCCTATGGTTTATACTTTGAAGAAACCACACTATTTCATTACAACCCGTGGCCCTCCCTGTTAGATTCACCATTTCTTATCAAAAACCACATTATTCATTACCTCATGATGACCCTCGGTTATTATATACACAATTCTTCATTAAACTCTCAAACACCATTACTCCATTACTCTCATCTCAATCCACATGGCCTAAGGCCATGTGTTTTGAACTCATCAAATTAGCATATCGCAATAACTTTTTTTTAAACTTTTAACGTTTCACGACATTTCATGAATATCTAAGCATTGGTTTGGACAATATAAACCCGTATGATCTCTGCCATCAAACTTGTGCAATTTAGAAACTCACACATTCGTGCTTTACTTTGAATCATCACAGGATACAGGGGGTACATTTGATAAGTATCATTCTCGGGATTCCTAATGAAAACTTCCTGAAGGTTGTTGGAGCTGTGGTCAAAGCGGATATGGGTGATTCGGTATATTTTAAAAACATATTGTAAAACAAGCAAACTCAGCTATAACCCAGTGTCCATATAGTCGTGTGGTTATCAATACAAATATAAGCGTACCCAGACGATCGCGCTATGCGCTGAATGTGGCGTGTATAGATGTATGTGCAAACGTGTATGTTTATCACGCAAATTCAAGAACAAAAACACAAATACAAATACAGATATGCACCAATGCATAGCTATTGGCTTATCATTCGTGTTTTACCTAAGTATTTGCAATATCGATTTTAGCCAGAGGATGAGTCTCAGAGATCAACGCTCTGTTGATAATGACCCCCGCAATGACCTTCAATTCCAATTTAATATGACGACTTTCGCAAGAGTTTATACACGGTCAATCAATTTCAATATTTAGATCTAACAGGATATTCAAAGCACCAACAACAAATGCCTTGAGGACTCGTTAGGTAAAGCAAGACTAACGAAATACAAAAAACAAAACAAAAAACACTGCGAAAGAGTGAATGCCATAAACCTGATAAAAGTTAGCCTCAAGTGGTATTGAGTGGTTATATTATTATTTACTTACGAGTTTACGAGTTTCTTTATTTCTCTTTTACAATATATCAATAAAAGTCATAGCAAAATGATTACGAAACAATAGCATTTATATGCAAGGCGTCGTTGACAAAAACTCAGGAAGAGCTTACACATGTCAACGACCCCTTCATTTGGGAAAACGGTAATGGATAAAGGTAATATAAGAATGAGCATTAATGTTACATAAATTTACCTTAAAAATCCCCAGCGTTGAGCAATTCGTCAAAAACAATGTCCTTAAAATGGTGGTGCAAACTGTTTCTGCTGCTAAAATATGTTGCGTACAAATTTCCACTTCGGCAACTGTTGTATGATCATTGAGGAAAATCACGCAACAGTTGATGCAAGTTACGCACATGTGAATTTTAGGCAACTGTTGTTCAAACAAGTCAATTTCGTGATACGCAATCGTCATTCAATCATCATGGCGTCTCGTGCACGAGCATCTCTGGATCTGGATAAATTATAATCTGGAAAATAAAACGGTGAATCCGCATCAACATCAGAGCTTGTGAAGTTGTGATATCTGACAAGCGTTTTGTGAGTCCGGTTTTGAACGTTTGAAGCTTGGTCTATCAAGAAGATGATGTGATAGATCGGTCTAAATCTTTGTGGTAGTCCATGGTAATAAGCATATTTCGTCATGTTCGTATAGGTTTTAGTCTGTGCATGTATCGCTGATAGGTAGGTTTATTCTACTCGGTGAGTGGGGCGAGAAAGCTTGAACCAGTGGCGTACCCAGAGTTTGTTGTCGGTTAAGATTAGCATCCTCGGTTCACTTGACATATATACGTGTTAGGGTTAGGATGCTCTGTATTCGGATTAAGAAAGCGAGTTTTTCTGACTATTTATTAGAATTGCTGGCCAGTGGCCATCAGAAGGCTGATTAGCTCTGATGGGAGAGCATTGGACAAAAGACAGGCAATAAATGAATGTAGATAATCATCTGACGTGTTGCACTCGAAACAGTTTGGTGAGTTCACCTTATTCCATTTATATAAGATTGCTTTGGTAGCGATGATTCTATATAATAATTTGTTATTGAACTCTGCCAATTTTCTCTCGTTTTCAAGAATAGTTTTCAAATAGTGTCCAAATATCGTCCCATTTTGGTGACGTTGTCAGTTCCTGTGCCCATCTGTTCTGAATTATTGGCAAGACTGTAAATTTTGAAACTATATACATGAACGTAAATGTACCTTGATTGCCAATACATGATATTAACACGTTTTGTATTTACATATACACGAGGTTCTTAAACATGTACTTATTTCAATTGGCATATTGCTGGCGTTTAATAAAGCAAAACAATACTTAGGAATTGATTTGAAAATAATAAATAGGTCTGCAATCCAGTTGTGCTTATTTTTAAGCTTGTCAAGTATATATGTAGTGGAAATATACCATCATTTTTTATAAGGTCATTGATATATATTATATCACTATCAATCCGATGTTTGAAATACAAGGTCTTACCATTGTGCATGATCAGTTCATTTCCCCATATTATATAACTTTTGACCCTCAATGAGTCGTTGATTGGTAAGTTCTTATAATCATAATCTAGATTATGCCATGCCTTTACCAGATCTGAATAAAATGTTGGTAGACCAATTAATGATGGGGGCATTCTTTTCTTCCACAAAGTTCATATTTAAAATTAAAAAGTTTGGACCATGAGCGTTTAAAAAGCTATGCACTGAGATTTAAAATCACACATTTTTGTTCCTCCCATATTGTAATTTCGAATAAGAGTCTTTCTCTTTATTTTCTCCGGTTTTTTATTCCATAAGAAATTGAAAATAATTGAGTTCACTTCCTTCGTGAAGTTTTTAGGAACGGGTAGACAAGGCATTAAAAATGTTAAATTGGATAGACCAAGACATTTTATAATAATTGCCTTACCATACAGCGTTAGCTTTCTTCTATACCATGAGTTTAAGATTCGAATTAGTCGATCTTATTTCTCTTGCCAAATGCTCTTGTAACATTCTATCATATTGTGTCCAAAATAAACACCAAGAGATTTAAACCTTGAGTTTTGTCCACATTAATTTTTTGACCTGCAAAAAATCCAAATGTAATAATGATTTTCAACATGCTATCAAGAGATTCTTTCGTTATGCAGAAAAGAGTTGTATCGTCAGTAAATTGGCTAATACGAGCTTCACATTTTTCTTCGTCATTTTCATCAATGACAATACCTGAGATACTTTTATCTTGTCTTATGTTCAAAGCTAAGACTTCTGAGACTATAACGAACAAGAGTGCAGAACGGGCAGCCCTGACGCAAACCTCTGCTCAATCTAAAGAACTTTGATTTCCAACCAAGATTTAAAACAGAACTCTCAATATTATTATACATTACAGTAATCCAATTGATAAAAGCCCAAAATTAAACTTCTGTAATGTTTGAACTACAAAGTTCCATTCGACGGTGTCGAAAGCTTTTTCGAAATCTACAAACATTTCTTATTTATACATAAAAATAATAACATCATCAATTAATCTTACATTTGTACCAATATATCTACCTTTTATGTAACCAGTTTGATCTGTATGTATGATTTTAATTATAACTTTCTTCCAACGGTTTGCACTCCGCGTGTGCCCGGTTCAGTTCGCACACCATTATGGCAGGCCCAATGTCCAGTAACTCGAAAAACCAAGTTTTTCGCCGAAAAACTTGGTTTATCGATTGAAAATCCAAGTTTTTCGAGTATCAATTGAAAAACCAAGTTTTTCGGACAGTTAGGCGAAAAACTTGGTTTTTCAAATGAAAAACCAAGTTTATCGATTCGAAAAACCAAGATTTTCAGTTGGCTGGAGAAAATCTTGGTTTTTCAATCGAAAAACCAAGTTTATCAAAGTGTAATGTCCAATAATTTGACAAACTTGGTTTATCCATTAAAAACCAAGTTTTTTCGACGCGGAACGTAAAATAATTAGAAAAACTTGGTTTATCAATTGAAAAACCAAGTTTTTCGAATTATTTTACATTCCGCGTTGAAAAACCAAGTTTTTCGATCGAAAAACCAAGTTTTTTCAAAATGATAAACCAAGTTTTTCGAATTAATGGACATTAGGCGTCGAAAAACTTGGTTTTTCAATTGATAAACCAAGTTTTTCGAATTATTTTACATTCCGCGTTGAAAAACCAAGTTTTTCGATCGAAAAACCAAGTTTTTTCAAAATGATAAACCAAGTTTTTCGAATTAATGGACATTAGGCGTCGAAAAACTTGGTTTTTCAAATGATAAACCAAGTTTTTCGAATTATTGGACATTAGGCGTCGAAAAACTTGGTTTTTCAATTGATAATCCAAGTTTTTCGAGAAAAACTTGGATTTTCACTTGAAAAACTTGGTTTTTCAATTGATAAACCAAGTTTTTCGAATTATTTTACATTCCGCGTTGAAAAACCAAGTTTTTCGAATTAATGGACATTAGGCGTTGAAAAACTTGGTTTCTCGATTGAAAAACCAAGTTTATCTAAGTGTACTATCCAACAATTCGAAAAACTTGGTTTATCGATTGAAAATCCAAGTTTTTCAAATGAAAAACCAAGTTTTTCTCGAAAAACTTGGTTTATCAATTGAAAAACCAAGTTTTTCGACAGCTAGGCGAAAAACTTGGTTTTTCAAATCGATAATCTTGGTTTTTCATTTGAAAAAAAAACAAGAATTAGATCAATACATGCGTATGATTTCTTTCTCGAAAAATTAGAAAAAAATGAATGCGCTTGTGCAAATGTTGATATGCTCAAAATAGCACTTCCCCTGCGGAGTCTTGCCGTCCAATTTCTCTCGAAACATCACGTATGCATTTATTTAGAGAATAATGACTGCGTAACAACTGTTTTCGTGAATTTGTTTTAAAATCAGAGGTTTTTGTTCTGGTCTGAGGAATTGTCCAGAGGGGCGCAGCCCCCGAGGGACAATTCCGAATGACCAGAACAAAACCCGAGGATTTCAAAACAAATTCACGAAAACAGTTGTTAAGCAGTCATTATTCTCATTCATTACTGAAAAAGATGCATATTTTATCCAAATCGTTGATTTGTACCGATATAATCTTGCTAATAATTAATTAGTTTTCTGTTTATTTTGTCCTCCCCTTCTTAGTTATTGAAACAGTCCAAGTCGGGTCATCCCCTCATTAACATTTTTATCATTCAACCAATCAGAGATAAGCTTTAATCGTGTTTCCTCATAACTCATTGAATATTCAGTTTAGGGGCGTGAGGCGTTAATTTGATTGGTCGGTCAGTGAGCAAAACAATGGAACACTTTGGCGCAGTACTTTCAGGCAATTATTAGTAACCCGCGCTCGGCGTGCGCGTTCTCATCTAACGATTAATTTGATTGGAACGCACTTGGTACGCAGCTATCGCGATTATTCATGAAGTAATGAATGACCTATCATTATCATGTTCTCTCATACAGGCCGTTACTATCGATTCATAATGTACCTTGCTGCTACAACATTTGCTTATACAAGGAGACAGTATCTCCATATATATCCCGAAGGACATAAATGATACCTTGTATCAATAATGTACATTTCACGGGAGAAACGATGCAAATATGACTGACATACCACGCATCAGTTTACATTATTGAAGTGTTATGTCGTCTGCACGATATCGTCTGCATATTACTCTTGGTACACTTAATCCTTACAAAAATAGAAATATCAGCCGATTTTTGACGAAGAAATTTGAATTTCATAGCTTTGAAGCTATTTTATGGCTTACACTCGTGAATTGCTTTAATAAATAATTTTAATAAATAAATAAAGAACTCCAGATACTATGGTTTTTTCATCAACAGTCAACGGGGGTTCCGCCGTCTGTCCTCCCCCCCCCCCCCCCCCCCCCCCCCCCCCCTGCATAATGGAATGGTTTGATTAATGAATGATTTTCAGAAGATACGTGTATATGAAAGAAGAGACCTCAAACTTATCTAGATATCAGTCTAAAGAGCGAAGTTTTGGTGAGGAATAGAATATCCCAAGGGAATTTCCAAAGCAAAGATCTGTCCGTGTAACTTAATGTACATTTATTCATTATAACCTTTAATTCAAACAGTAAACTTAAAAACGTCAACGGCAATCATCTGTCCATAAATAGATGTCTCATTTATCAAAAAGTGTTAATGTAAACAAAGAAAAGCGATGGCTGGGTATACATTATGTTGACGAATCTATAGGAATAAATAAGAAGTTTAAGGATATAACATGTATTAACCCTTACAGCCCCGAGCCCGCATCACATTCCATTTGAAAACTACATGCTGGCAGCACGTGTCGCCTCTGTAAATATCAACTTATCTTAAAAATACAATTCATAAAACCCTATTAATCACCACAGTTCATTAACACAATTAAAAATCACTTCACCTGCAAACATAACCATCAAGGATATCAAATAATACATTTCATGAGAGTATTATAGTTCAAACACAGTTTATTAAGCACAATTCCCAGATTAAAAAGATAAGTCTTCTATGACGTTTTGAAAGATTGCACTGATATAGCACTGTAGCAATGTGATTTTCTTCCAAAATAAACATTTTAAGGGAGTATAAATAGGGAGAATATATTTTTAAATGATAATAAATACCACATCGTAAAACATTATCTACTCATTTTAGTGCTATTTCTTTCCCGATAACTATTTTTATAATTACAAATAAGCTACAGGGGTAAATTACACTTTTGGAATTATACAAAACCTTGATCATATAAATCCCAATGGACGAACATGCCCCGTTATGAAAGGGCGAATGTGCCCCGTAGCGCAATAAGTGCATTGACCCGGTAACCACGCTTGTCCTACATACAGGCCTATACATGACGGGTTTATAACTGCATCAAATCCATAACCAATCACATACCCACTTAATGATGATTTACATTAAAATCGTCTGTAAGAATACATTTAGAGAAAAAAAACAATATCAAAAATGGAAGAAAATTCTGTTTTTCGATGATCATCGGACAAACATTATACGGAGATCTGTCATGTGACCATGGGAAGCTTCCAACAAACATCGGAATATTGTTCGTGTTTGTCAAATTCAACCAGTGGCCGCAATGATGACAATCACGTGGTGGCCGAACTTGCCCAGAGGGTGTACACTCCCCAATCTCCCCTATTCTTTACTTAACAAAACTGTTCTATTTTATATCTCATAATGCACAGCATATTGAATTTCACTTGGTCCATTTTCGATTCAATTTATCCTTTGACGTCCGTATTCGTAATATCGGTGTTTCCACGCTACAACACTTAAATGATACCGCTTCGGTACTTCACATTAAGTGCTAAAGCCCGTCATGTTTCGGCACCGGGGGATCAGTGAACATACCAAGCGGGTACACATGCGCGTCCAAGCACCTCTGAAATGGACCCTAAATGGTGTAAACCAGAACACTATTTGTATACCCCTAAATGGCGTAACACATACAAACCCTACCCTAAACGGCGTTACCAACACTCAATAATGCATCCCTAAATGGCGTAATATGGTAATGCTCAATGCTAATCTTAATTCATAATCATATGACATTCATACATTATAATGCATACATCCCTACATACACCCCTACATACATTCATACATCTATACAGATATGCATGTGATACATCTATTCATACATCTATACAGATATGCATGTGATATATGTGAATACAACAATTAGTACCCCTAAACGTCGATACCTCGATGCTGTGATGGATACCCTAAAGTGCGATGCCCCCTAAGAGTACACCTTTTCAGAAAGACGTCGACGACGTCGTGTGGTGAAATCTGGACCCTTTCGACGTGTTTTTTTTGGACGCGGATGCGTACCCGCTTGATATGTTCACTGACCCCCCACCCCCCCCCCCCCCGGACTTTCGGTTCTACCACTGCCGATGTTCTAAATTAGTTTCCATGTGTATGGGGAGAAAGCACATGGCCACAAATTTCACAATCCAAATTACAAGGACGTTTTGTTACCAAATCCTTATGATCCTTATCCTATTCTTTGTTCACGTGTAGTGTACTTGTAAACACATTCCAAATATTGATTCAATATTGAGATTATAGTCTACGAATCACAAATAACACAAATTGCTTTCATATTAAGAGCACGTTATACCTTTTCTGAACATTCAAATTACATGTCGTAACCGGGCTACCTTAAGTGAAGTAATTGATTCTCCCTTTTTGGGATCGCAAAAAGTGACACATATCAGAAAAAGTACTCCGCCCACTTCCTTTGTATATTGTTATGTCAATAAAACCAACGGGCGAAAAGTCAATACACCAAATGACCTAAGATAAGGTGCAGTGGTTTCGGAATGTTATAGATACAGACAGGCAATATTTTTTACTAGTGAGTTTAAAAAACTGAGAAAACCACCCAAAATGGGTTGAAGTTAACACTTTCCACGCGGCAATTAGTTATGACATTAAACAAAACAGATTTTTCAGAAACCTTTCCCAATTTTAAAAGTATACCTCAAGGATAACATAACCAAGACTAGGTATGTTTGTACTTCTTTCAACTAAAATTCTTTCAATGCGTTTCTCATAGTGATTCTAAATAGGGTATTGAAAGTCAATACAATATTTTGTTTTTTAAACATTTTGTGAAATTTCTGAATGTCGTCTGCAGACGCCTGCCGCGTGGAAAGTGTTAGGAAGTGACGTACATGAGGTGGGGAAGGCGGGGTGATGACGTGTGTTCCGGTTTTTAGGATCGAGATAGGTGTGATGGGACATGAAATATAAATAAATTCAATTTGAGTAAAGTAGGACTAATTTGAGGATTAAAATTATATTAAAAAACTCTTTTTTTTTTTTTTTTTCTTCTTTTTTTTAAAGAAAAGATTTGCATATAGGCTGCCCAAAAAAGTTACTTTGAAAAAAGAAAATGTGTAATTAATGATTTTCTTTTCGAGATATGGACGATTATGTAAAATTTTCTCCATAGAGCTGTGTATAAAAGCTCATTTTCTCCACACCACTGTGTTTTAATGCAAGATCCTGCGACATTGTCACTTCTCGGACACGTGCCCTAGGCACCAATGATTGTTTTAAACGATTTAAAGTTTAACATGTTTTTTTTATCGAAATGGCAGAAATATAAGGCTTTCATTTTCGCTTTTTTTAAATATCAAAAATACATTTTTAAAAGAATTACAAGCCAATGAGAAGAAAAAAAAGATTTTGAATTCAAGTTTTTGAATTTTGAATTTTGAATTCCACCCATCCTGGTAATTAAAGATATGCTTACTTCAACCCCCCCCCCCCTGTAATTTAAGTTCTGTTTACTTCCACACCACCCCTCTCCCCCCCCCCCCCCCCCCCCCCCCCACACCACCCCTCTCTCCTCCCGTAATTCAAGTTCTGATTAATTCCACCCCCCCGCTCTATTCGCCACCGCTGACATAATTCAAGTCTGCGTATTTCCATACTCCTCCCGGCCATCATGCCATGTCGTAACCGGGCTACCTTAAGTGAAGTAATTGATTCTCCCTTTTTGGGATCGCAAAAAGTGACACATATCAGAAAAAGTACTCCGCCCACTTCCTTTGTATATTGTTATGTCAATAAAACCAACGGGCGAAAAGTCAATACACCAAATGACCTAAGATAAGGTGCAGTGGTTTCGGAATGTAATGGTTAAAGGACAGTTCGAATTTGAATAAAAAACACTGCTGGAATTGGCGGTAGCACACATTTATTTGGTGGATCTTGACAAATAAGACCTGTGCTCAAATATAGTTCAAACATGTTAAATGCCTGTATTGGCCGATGGCGACCTCCCCTTGCAGTTCAGATTTCCGCTAATTAAACCCTCTTAATACTAGTACTAGGTCAACCGTGTTAAAAAATGGCTCAGTAGGACAAGGGTTAAGTTAAAATGTCCGCTTCAAGTTCATGTGAAGCATGAAGCTTCATGGGTGAAGTGTTTGCGAAAAAGGACTATGAATAAACGAATCCGAAAAAAGGGAATAACTAAAAACGTTGGAGGATAAGACGATTTATTGATAGAACAACCTGTGCACATGCAGTAAGATCTTTGATCCTTTCTCGGCTGGACTATGGCAATTCTTTGCTTAGTGGCCTGTCAAAATCAGATATGCAACGTCTCCAATGGCTTCAAAACCGCGCTGCACGCCTTGTCTATCATCTTGATAGGCGCACTAGCGTTGCTCCTTTGATTCGTGAGCTGCATTGGTTGCCGGTCCAGCAGAGAGTTGATTTTAAGATCTTAGTGCATGTGTACAATTGTATACAAGGTTCATCTCCACAGTATTTGCAAGATCTCATTTGTTTGTATACACCACACATGCATTACAGGTTAATTATATTACTATGTATACGTACTGCTCTCTTTGGTAGAGAAGCGGTAAATATTAGCGGTAATATTAGCCGATGAGTGTAACGCTATAGGAAATTCTTTTGGTGGCTATTTAATGAATGAATAAAGTATACTTCATCAATAAAAGTACACAATTCTTTGAAGAGTGGCATACAGGCTACCGGCTGGCGTAATTTGTGGATACACATAGATTTGCAATGAAAGCCAGTGAGCAGGAGAACAGCGATGACATGCTAAGTAAGTGAGACTTCGTACTTTCAGGCTAAATTTCTCAAAGAGAGTAGTTTTAAGTACAGAATAAGTTGTGGTAGCTGATAAAATGTGCTTTAAGCTTTTCATTTATATCAAATCTGTGGTATTTACCAGCCTAACAATGTGTTAAAAATGTACACCATGGTATTCCTTTTGAGTTGACCTAAGGCGTGAAAAGGTAGGTTGATGTACAGCTATTCCCAGTCTCACGGTTAACTATAGGGGCATGTGCATTCCTATGCACTCCATATGTATTGGAATTTGGCGCGCATATTTAGTCTGCTACGCAGCAGAATAAATAGCGCGTGCAAGGTTCCAATTGTCATATCAATTGGCTGATATTTACAATAGCATGTACACAATCTTACAGAATCAATACCTACGTGAGCAACTCATTAACATAGAGGTGAACCTTTGGTGACTACGGTTGCTATGTTGTTGGCAAGTGGTTATATAACCTTGGTGTCAATCCAATATGTTGGAGACTTCCAATAACTTTTTAAGGGCGATAGAGGGCAGGGGTCACAATTTATACTTCTAATCTATGTGACCAGGGCATGCTGAACTTAGATCAACTCAAGATAGGACTTAGATCAACTCAAGATACAACTCGTCGTGTGCCCCCTTCCACCAAAAAAACCTATGGAGATCAATGTTTTTTATGTTTTAGCACCCAATTTATGGAATATCTTACCTAGGTCTCTTCGTGGATTATACAGTGTGAAAACTGTCAAGAAACTTCATTCCCGATAACTATTTTATAATTACAAATAAGCTACAGGGGTAAATTACACTTTTGGAATTATACAAAATCTTGATCATGTAAATCCCCATGGGCGAACATGCCCCGTTATGAAACTCAACTTTTCCCTAAAGATAAGTTAATTTCCTGACCTAATGGGTTTTTTAATTATATATATAACACTTTGTGCTTCAATTCATTCGTATTTTAAAACATTTTGTAACTGTTTATATTGTAAATTATGTAATATTTTTTTATAACTGTAACAACGGTGGCGCGCACTCTGAAAGCGCTTTTGACTTTGCTTGTATAATATAGGTGCTTTGCTGTGATGCATCTTTTTAATCATATTTTTAAAACAATTGCTGTTATTTTGTTGTTAAATATTGCATGCCATTTTTGATGTTTGTGATTTGTACAGCGCATTGATCTTTTGTAAATGCGCTCTATAAGCACCGGTAAATAATAATATCGACTTATTTTAATAAGTCGATATTATATGTTCATGATTTTTTACGTCCATATGTGTAAACTGATTTGTTTATTTTGCAAGAGCAAGGTATTGAAGTTTAACAATATTGACAACTATCCAAGCAAAGTCTTTTGCATTTTTTTAGAAATTCGCCTCTTTGAACATGTGACCACACTGGATATAAGGGCTCCTTACGATAAAACAAAATTTGACAACGCTTTGTCAAAGATGTTTTTCTTGTTCCACTAGGTGTCATTTCAATACAAACACCTACACTGTATGGTTGTTCGCTCTTAAACTGTTATTCTTGTAAAGTGGTTTTCATTAATGTCACGTATTTTGACGCGTCATCCGAAGATAGGAGACGGCGTGATGTTATTCCAAATAAAAGAGAACAAACATTGCATTCTCATCAGAATGATAGCCTAGATAGTCCCTGCAACTTGTGTTACTGTTATATATGACATTCTCTACCTATGTCACCGCCTTTGTGTTTCACTTGGATCAGGACGATACTCTTACAGCTGACAATAGAGATACATTTGCCACAGAATATGCGAAACCGTGACTAAATTTTTTATATCCCAAGTCTACTGTAGAAGAATTAGCTCAGCGCTAAATAAAAATGCTCAAGAAAAACATCCCTAGTCACTGAAAGCTATCTGTTTTGAACTCACCATTCAAAAAAGGTTGTGGCGTTGAATTTTTGGTGACGAGTGATTCATCTCTCTCTATTAATTTAACAATTATGTGGTAGAGCTATGGTGTAGGTGTCATTCGAAAGCATATTTATCGAGCTACATTTTGTGAATAAATTAGGTATTTCTGTAACTGATTGGCTGAGATATGATTGCTTATATTTCGAAAGTCAGGGGTTGTTTCGGTGGCGGTGGCGGTGGCGGCGGTGGCATTGGCGTAGTGTACAATCTCTATGACGTATATAAAAATGTTCTCACTTCTACGTTCAATTTACAATAACTCCTCATTCCTGCATAGTACAAACATGATTTTGCTCTTATATTTATAGATTGTTGTATATTCTATAAGTTTCTGTTTCAACAAGCGTTTCAACTATTATGTAACAATTGTAATAATGAATCGATTTTTTTTCTCGTTATTAACCATAAGTACCGGGTGTGATTTGAGAAGGGAGCACACACGTGTTTGGGGTGGGGGCAGTGTGTGCCGGTGCCGGCGCCGGGATCAAACCACAGAGTCACCTGCGTGAAAGTCCGGTACCTACCTCAAAGTGCGGCACCTACCTCAACATTTTGAAGATTTTGAGCTGACTCAGTCTAATAGAGCCACGAGAATGGGGAAGAGCGCGCGTCTAGAGCCTAGTAGTCTAGTCGTTGAATAAGTTCATCTGGATTGTTATTGAACATCTGAGATTTATTTCGTTTTGTACAAATCCACATTTCACATTTTATTGGATTTGTACAAAACGAAATCATACCTCACTAGTAGTCTAGTCTGAGTCCAGTGTTTAGTACTGATGAGGAAGAATAGAGATAAGACATTATACTCACAAGGATTATATTTTATCGATTTCAGCACAACAAATTTAGCCCTTAAAAGCTTATTTTGAGAGGATGCGTTTTAAGGATTATTTTCAACAGAATATGATGCAAATTATGACGGGGTGCAAGTGAAGTACGTCTGTATCATACGAATTTAAGTTTAGTTTAGTCCCGAGTTTAGTTTAGTTTATTTATTAGAACATACGCTTTTACAACAGCGACACACGTCTTTAAAAACGATGCGTTCTTATACAAAAATAACAATACACACAAATTTAAAAAGTATTCAAAAATGAGACCTTCAGTTTGTTTAACCCACTAACACCAAGGCTATATACAGATGTGGAATTAAATAAAGAGTCAAAGATCAACAAACCTATACTAATAACCAAGAAATTAAAAGTAAAACGAGAACTTCAGAGCATGAATTGAGAGCATTAAAAAAAAATTAAAACAATTCAATGAACTGTGGACAGAGAATTCTTTTGGCCTGACCTATGTGTCCAAGCCTTTTTAAGATATGATTTACAATACTTGTCAAAGATGTTATCAATGTTAGAATACAAATTAGATGGAAAAGTAGGCAAAAAAATTGATGAACATTGCTATCAAGAACAAAACATTTTTGATTAGACAGATCACTGCTAAATGAAAAAATCCCAAACAAAAACGTAACCTGCATCAAAAAGAGAAATGTTAAGGTTCATTTCAATCATTATAAGCCTTACATTGAAACAAAAAGTGATTGACATCTTCCAATCCGTCATTGCAATTCCAGCATGTACCAGAAATATTAATATCCCAAATACTGATCTTCTTGTCTTATGCCAACATTTTAAACTTGCCCCATAAAAATCAAGTTTATCAAGAAGATAATCTTTGAGAAAAGGTGTTCTTTTATAGTGAAACTGGGTCATGCATGTAACTTTATTACAATATCGAAAATGATTATGCAAACAATCCAAGCTAATCTTGTCGGCTACCCACTCTACAGCCCTTGTGTATGTGTTTTTATCTCCTCGAAGTCATATCAGTTAGCCACTTGAGCTCAAACATCAAGATATTCCAAATTATATTCGATATTTTGAAGTTATTTTGTTGCACGGATGTTCCATATGGATGGTGTTCAAGGGTATGGGGGGGGGGGGGGGCACGCCATTTTTTTGTTGGTAGGCTTGTGCCGCCCAGAGTCTCAAAAAGGGGTGCTTCGGTACCGAACCGAGAGAATTTTTTGAATAAAAATAGGATCTTAATAACTAATTTGCTCGAAAAAGTAGGTCTCAAGAACTGTTTTGTTTTTTCAAATTAGATTAGTAAGAACGCAAATTTGCAACAACAAAATAGTTTTAGACGTGGGGCGAATTTTTGAATTTCTAATAAAATGGGGGTCTTTTAAGATCTGATGCAGGCTCAAAAGGGGGATCTTAAGAGTTAGCAGAAGAGGGTAAAAAAAGACGTATTCAGGGCGGCACATACCTATACCCCTTTCCAATGTCAGTGCCCCCAATGTCAGTGCCCCCCCCCCCCCCCATGTGTTCTATTTCTATAAACATTTCTTATATATCCTTATTCATATTAATTTTATATAAGGCTTTGAATTGTACCTAGTAGGCCTACATAGTTTCATAATATGTTTATCGTTGCAGCATTATTGTACATGTCAGATTCGTTACACGGATGCCTGAGTCAAACAGGAGTATTGTTTTTCCGTATTAAACAACAATCTCGTCGCGCCCGTTGGTTTTAATTGACGTGAGTCAGCATCCTTGGTCCTCTCCTATTTCTCTGCTATGTGAATGACATGCCCATCAGTGTCGACTGTAAAGTGTCTTTATATGCTGATGACAGTGGCTTGCTGGTTTCTGGCAAAGATCCCACAATTATTGCGGATAAACTAAGTCAAGAGTTAGAAAATTGCAGACAATGGCTGATTGATAACAAGCTCTCCCTTCATCTTGGTAAGACAGAGGCTATTTTATTTGGTACAAAGAGGAAGCTTAATTCTGTTGATAATTTTTCTGTCTTTTGTAATGGTAATATGATTAATACCTCTTCATCTGTCAAGTATTTAGGTGTCACCCTTGACAATATTCTTTCAGGGGAGTCGATTGCTTTAAATGTTATCAAAAAGGCCAGCGGGAGACTCAAATTTTTATATAGGCACGCTGATTGTTTGAATTTAAAAACCCGCAAGACACTGTGTTCAGCATTGATTATGTGTTATTTTGATTATGCATGCTCTTCCTGGTATTCAGCTATTTCCCAAAAATTCAAAAATCGTTTTCAAACCATGCAAAACAAAATTGTCCGTTTTATTTTGGGTGTGGGACCGCGTACCCATATTGGTCAAAAAGAGTTGGACATGGTAGGGATGTTATCAAGCCGGGATAGGGTTGTGCAACTTAAACTTAACCATGTTTTTAAGATTTTTCATGATTTGTCTCCTGATTATATGAAATTGTATTTTACTAGAGTGTCATCTTTGCATAAATATAGTACCAGGGGTAGCCCGTTCAACTTTGTTGTTCCTTCTTCTAAGGGTCAAGCTAGATTTACTTTTTATAATACTGCTATTCATCACTGGAACTCATTGCCGAGCGAGATCAAGAACACCAATCATTTTAGTTTATTCAAACAATTAGTTAAAAGACACTTGGCGAGTTATGATTCAATTGATTTATGAGCTGGTCTCCCACTTTGTGCTCGTGCCCTGTTTTTATTTGTTTTGTCCTTGTTTTCGTTGGCGTTTGTGCTTCTTTCGTGATTTTCATTTGTTTTGTTGTTTTTTCTTCTGCCTTTCTATGCTTGTTAAAGGACCCCAATGGAAATAAGCTTTGTGCTCAAAGCTTTTTGGGCTATCCTTGGTACTTTTGCTCATATTTTATTATGTCTATATGTTTTTAAAATAGGTTTGTGCAATCTTTTACATGTTTGTATGCTTAAATGTTTCTCTATATGATGTTTTGAGTACCTAATAAAATAAAATAAAATAAAATCAAATCGAGTCCCTATAGTCAAGATTTTACAATGGAAGTGGGAGGGGTAGTTTTCTTGATGGATTGGGAGCATTTGGATCCCAGTGCTCCATGCACCGGTTCTGACATAGTAGGGAGAGATTAGTGCCAATTCCACGTGTCTTAGAATCGGAGTTGGTTTTTTAATTACATATTATATCATTTTAGAGAGGGGGTGGAAGTAAGCAGAACTTAAATTAAATCTTAAATATTTGGTAAAGATCATTAGTGTCTGCAATTCCACGTGTCTTAGAATCAGAGATGTGTTTTAAGTTAAATTTTAGATCATTTTAGAACCCGCGCCGGAAAGTTTGAATAATCATGTATATCTCGAAAAGAAAACCATTAATCAAACATTATTATTTTTCAAATTAACTTTTTGGGTAGGGAATATAGGGTTATTTTCGTATAAATAAGAAAGAAAGAAAAAGAACACCCATCTCGATCACAAAACAACCACCATCCCCGCCGACACACCCCACCTCACCCGACACCTCCCCACCCACCCCAATAACCCATCCCATACACGTACCTCACTTCGAACCTTAACCCATCCCAGCACTCAAACACAAACAACACGCCTACCCCGTGTCTTTGCCGGTACGTGTCAACAATTGTTCTCGGGTTTTTTCTCCGTTTTTACACTCACCAGTCATTCATAGTGGGTTATACGAAAAAACGTAGACTTTGTTTTGTCTACCATGAAAATATTACTTGTTTTGGTTACAATACACCTTTCCCATAAATAAGAACTTTTACAATCAACACACACACGCACATCTCTCTCATTAAGGGAATTGTCAACCCGGTTTTTTATGAAATTGATCAAGCACTAACTTTAAACTAATACTGTAATGTACATAAACAGTCCAGGCAAATGACCGAATCTGGAAATGTGCTTTATCTGGAAATCGATTGCCTGATCTGGAAATCAATGCTTTGCATATGATGGTCTGATTCAAAAACTAAAAACTTGATAATTACATAGATTTCAGCAATAATGTGTACTTTTTAGTTTAAAAAATGAATTATACATAGCTACAATTAATAAAATAACAAAAATAATTACCCAACGACTATTTATCCACTAATAAATGCTTAATTAAATTAATTACTTAATCAAATAATTCCTTTATTTTTAAAACGGCACGATCAATAATCAAACGCCACGGTGATTATTTAGTGAATTATCTTTTAAACATGATTTACCAAGAACGAGTCAGTCCTTTTTTATAATAACCAGTCCCTGGGTTTTTCGTGAACTATTTAATTTCGCAAAAATTGCTAGTGCTTAAATTCGCGAAAAAAATCACCTACAAAATGGCAGTATATTTATAAGTATGGTTTCGAATCGCAAAATTTAAGTAACCACAAATTAAAGCACTTTGGCAATTCACAAAAATAACTTCCTGCAAAATTAATTTATCACTACATTTCCAGATTTGGAAATATAACCTGATTTCCAGATTTGGTCATTTGCCTGGACTGATAAAAGAATACCATTTTTTAAATGGAGTTAGTCGTAGAATCCATTTTTGGTATCAAATTTCACAAAAAATAGTGATTTTTACATTTTTGCCCGCAAATCACTCGTATGGCGCCATAAAATTTCAGACAACCTAACAAAATAAGTTTTTGCTTAAAAATTCTAAAATTTCACCAAAATCATCTAAAGTAAATTATCTTGGAGCGCATTTTTTTTAGGCTTAAAATGTGTTTGTGTTGAAAATATTGAGCAAAAAATGCCAGCAAATTGTATTTTATCTCAAAAATCACATTTTTGGCACTTTTTGGCCAATATTTTCAAAACAAGCAGAAATTAAATTCAATCTTAAATATTTGGTAAATCGGATCATAAGTGTCAATTCCACGTGTCTTAGAATCGAAGATGTGTTTTAATAATAATAATAATAATACCAAGCGCTTATATAGCACCCTTAGCCCAAAGGGTCCTCAAGGCGCTTAACAACATATTATGATAGCATATAACACAATAAACACAAACTATATATATAAAAAGGTCGCTAAAATAGTGGGTCGAGCATCAGGACACAGAGAAAGTCGTCCAAATGGTCTCATAAATTTCGACTCGCTCTCCCGCAACCTATGATCAGGTCGTCCATACATGCACATGCGCGAGAGGGAAAAGACAGGAGGTCGAGCATACAACAAAGGAAGAGGATAAACACGCAAATGCATGGATGGAGAACTGAACATAGTATGATATTACACAATTTTGATTAAATTACAACATTAAAATCTAAGATACAAAGACTGTGTGAAATACTAAAAGTGTATGCCAAACAGTATAATATACAGCAATAAAAAGAGATTGATAGAGGTATGCCAAATTCAAACTGTTGTGGCTATTGCAGAGCATTGCACAAACAAACCATTAAAAGGCCGATATGATACATGAAGTCATCGTGCACCATTCATTCATTAATAATCGCGATAGCTGCGTACCAAGTGCGTTCCAATCAAATTAATTGTTAGATGAGAACGCACACGCCGAGCGCGGGTTACTAATAATTGCCCGAGAGTACTGCGCCAAAGTGTTCCATTGTTTTGCTCACTGACCGACCAATCAAATTAACGCCTCACGCCCCTAAACTGAATATTCAATGAGTTTTGAGGAAACACGATTAAAGCTTATTTCTGATTGGTTGAATGATAAAAATGTTAATGAGGGGATGACCCGACTTGGACTATTTCAATAACTAAAGGGGGTGGACAAAATAAACAGAAAACTAATTAATTATTAGCAAGATTATATCGGTACAAATCAACGATTTGGATAAAATATGCATCTTTTTCAGTAATGAATGAGAATAATGACTGCTTAACAACTGTTTTCGTGAATTTATTTTGAAATCCTCGGGTTTTGTTCTGGTCATTCGGAATTGTCCCTCGGGGCTACGCCCCTCGGGACAATTCCTCAGACCAGAACAAAAACCTCTGATTTTAAAACAAATTCACGAAAACAGTATTGTTACGCAGTCATTATTCTCTAATTATATCAGGTCGTCCATCGATGCACATGCGTGAGAGAGAAATGACAGGAGGGCGAGCAAATAACAAAGGAAGAGGATAAACACGCAAATGCATGGATGGACAACTGAACATAATATATATATGATATTACACAATTGTGATTAAATTACAACGTTAAAATCAAGATACAATAAAACTGTGTGAAATACTAAAAGGTAAAAAGTATAATATATGCAAAACAGTTATATACAACAATACAAAATGATTGATAGAAGTATGCAAAATTCAAACTGTTGTGGCTATTCCAGAGCATTGCACATTTCAATTACATTTTAGATAATTTTAGACACCGCGCCGTACGAAGGGGGGAAATGTGCAGAACTTAAGTTTTATTCAAAATTTCAACAAAACTTAGATAAGGTTAAAAACAAATCACAATTGTCCCTTAGTTAGTGTCTTTACATGTGGGGAAAAAGGTGATTTTCACAACTAAAACAAACAAAAAAACATTTTTGGTCAAAATTGATGTCAAATTTGGATTCTCTGATCTACTTCCTTTCCAAAAATGTATACTTTTCTATACATTTGAGTCATAGTTCAATAATTAAAGCACTCACTAATGTGTGGTGGCATGGCAATACCCTTCACATGGTCATTTTCTAGCAACTTAGTCTTTTTCTTTGGCAAAGAGCTTCACACTCTGCTGAGTATTGGACTGTTTAAATTTTTCAGAAATTCCATCTAGAGCTACAGTTATAGTATTTTAAAGTCGGCAAGTTTAAACGCAACACTCAAAATTGAAACTGACAATTCAAAGGTGTACACAAAATCTTTTAAATGCTCTAATACTAATATAACTACATCGTTATATCACACAGAATAGCTTGTCATATGAAAAGGACTTTTGATATGAACCTAGTTTTTTGCGATATTATTAACAATTGTAAGTTCTTCACTTTCAAAATCTTTACAATGCATTCTCGGAATTCACAAGTGGTTACCATGGTAACAATGTCATTTTATGTAAAAATAGCATTTTAAACATAGAATTTGATAAACAAGGTTCAGAAAAGTACTAAAATAAACTTTTAGTTGCACAGAATCTGATGGTTCACTGATACAGAAGTTTTCTCCACATCTGGAATTTTGCATAAAAAACTCCTGGAGACTAAAGTTCAAGGTAGTATCTCTATCTTGGGACCAAAGTTAGAAAATTGACTTGGAACTCATTTGTTAGAAATATTTTGGTATGACCCAGATATCTCAATATTAACACTAGCGACTTCCAACGGGTTTTCCCATACCACCACTTCCAAAATAAACTTCCTTAAGGGGGATGTGCACCTTCGCATAGCCTCCGTAAAACTGCCGTAACTTCTTCATTATTCATTTAATCTGAATAAAAGTATACATTTTTTTGCAGGAAAAGGTTCAATGAATCCAACTATGATCATGAAATTGACCATTTTGGAGAAAATTATAAAAAACATGTTTTTTGACCCATTTTAGGTTTGGAAAAGATAACTCAAAATATATTTTGTTAAATTTTGTCATACTAGTTTTATTATATTCCTCATGCAATTCCCTAGGAATCGTTTTTTTATTTTAATTTTTACTTTATTATTTTTTGAATTACAGACCAAAAAGTGCCAAAAAACCTGTTTTTTAACCTCCAAAATCGTGAAAATCACGTTTTTTGGTAAAAAATCATATTTTTTGGCACTTTTTGTTCGATAATTCAAAAAATAATAAAGTAAAAATTTAAAAAAAAAAACGATTCCTAGGGAATTGCATGAGGAATATAATTAAACTAGTATGATAAAATTTAACAAAATATATTTTGAGTTATCTTTTCCAAACCTAAAATGGGTCAAAAAACGTGTTTTTTATAATTTTCTCCCAAAATGGTCAATTTCATGATCATGGTTGGATTCATTGAACCCTTTTCTGCAAGAAAATGTATACTTTTATATAGATTTAATGAATAATAAAGAAGTTACGGCAGTTTTACGGAGGCTGTACCTGAAGGTGCACAGCCCCCTTAAATGTCCCCCTTTAGTCCCCTCTTAATTCGTTTGTTTGTATTTTTTCCGTTTACATTCCTCGTGAGTGTATACTGCTGGGACTACTGCAGTATGATGTCATTGACTAGGTAGGTGCAAGGCGCTCCCCATGTCATTTACAAGAGTGTCATTGCTTCCGTACAGATACGAGGGGCATTCAAAAAATACCTGCAACCATTACAAATCTCTGAACCGTGACATGTGTCAATACAATAAACTTATGATACTAAACTGTAAGTCTTACCCCTTTCTCACGGAAATATTCAAACATGTGGTTCATGTTTATCATGTAATTTCAGTACTATAAACATCATGGTATCTGGGCACTAAAAATTGGCATTAGAATCAGCATAATAAATCAAGCGCCAATATTAACACTGTAAACGCATATAAACACTGCACAAAAATATAGTAACCACTTTTTTTCGAGACACCCTGTGTTTAATTCATAAGACCCTTAATAATATTGATGAAGCAGTGGTCATTTGAATAACAAATGATGCACTTTCCAATGTTGCACTTAATGCATGCCATAAACTTGTCTTTCAAATTTCTCGCCATCGTAACATTTAATTTCCTAACCAGTGCCCTATGATCACGGTATTCACAGTGCTGAAATGTAGTGATATAAATGACCTACGTGTTCGAGATTTTCTGTGAGAAAAGAGTAAGACTTATTATAGTTTAAGTATCATAAGTTTATTTTACTGACACGTGTCACGGTTCAGAGATATTCAATGGTTGCAGGTTTTTATTGAATGCCCCTTGTACATGTAAGAGTAAGAGTGACTATAGAAAATGCTAATATACTGCATTGCGATATTTTGAAAACAACACGAATAGTGCAACTGGGTTCTCTATCATGGGAATCTTCATTTCATGATAGTGGTATATTTTTGTGGGTGTCGATTGTGTTTTACGTCATATATCATGCAAACAAAATTTAAATTACATGTTTGACATCAATACATCTGATAAATTGTTGTATTTTGGTGATAAGGCTAAACCATATAGAATTAATTAATTACTGTTGTAACAACCACAACAAAACTAGACGTTCCAATAATGCAAACCATTTCCCAGCTTTAAATCGCTATGCACTGCTATTATATTAGTTCTCTGTATCTTGATACGGGGGAAATCTGCTGACCTCATTACGTTGAAAAAATAATAATGCATGGTTCAGCAGCGTAGCCTTTGCTGGACATTATTATAGTGGTTCGATCCAAAATTCATTATTTCTCCTCCCAAAAGTATTACAATTTCTCCAACTGGATTATTCATGTTTCGACTGGTTTTGCTATACATCTATTCATCAAGGCCTTTATCAATTTTATCCGATGTAGGCTAAGCCAAGTAACACGTACAAATATACAATACAAACAGGTAATTATTATTACACAAGGTATCAATATCGTTCACCCATGAGGCTTAGGCGATCAATTTATTGGAAATAAAATGTTACGTGCAAATAACATACCGATTTGTGTGTAGAAATGTTGGCATTTTTTGTTTCCAAAAGTCACAATGTACGCAATGCCATTCACAACGCAACGCGATGCAATGCGATACTTGTCCGTCGGCTGCTTATTATTTATCTAAGGATGCCACATAGGGTGTTGCTCGGCATATTGTATGTTGTAATAACCCAACTGTTCCGATGTCTTCATGTACAAGATAAACATGCCGTGGACATAACCTGTGGACTCTTTCGGTCAACTCTATGATCTACATTGACCCCAAAATGTATTTTTTGAAATATGTAATAAACTCACATACTGAGAGAACTAAGGGATCACGTCAAAACTCGACCGCCAGGCTACCGCCGGTTACGGCCTGTTCCGCCCGGTTCTCACAAAACGTGTTGTCTGTTATAATATACACACATAATGAGGTCAATATAGTTACACTCTGGTGAACACGACCGGTTGATAGTGCCTCGTCACACGCGTGAGCAATAAAATCTTGAAGTAATGGGCTCTCAAGTCTCAGTTGACAACCAGTACAATACAGCTATTGATTTTCGCTGGGTTGGCTTTTTCAATCTGTTTATAGCTCAATTAACTTTTTAAAATCAATACCGAAAGTCTATGATTTATAAATGGAACAATTCTGGCCCCTATTATGACCGCAAAGTAACAGATTGATAGTGTAAATTGGTCCGGTTACGGCATTAAGTCAACCGGCAGTTGTTCAGTGTTGCATGCGTGAATAGTCATATACCAGTAAAACATTTGACCTGAAAGAACCGGGTGGAACCGAACGTAACCGGCGGTCAACGGGCGGTCGAGTTTTGATGTCTTCCCTAAATCTTTATAACCATTGATAAAATAAACTACGTGTCACGGTTATTTAAAGCACACCCAATGTATACAGTTCTGTTTGTCCTTCTAGGCGTGGTTATGTAATTTTCTTTGCCCAACACATATGTGTACACTATTGTTATCCTGGAAAATAGTGCCCAAATATTTTGTTGGACTAAACTTCGGCTTGAATGCCAGCCGGCAGCTTGCATTCTCCTTGGCATATTGTTTATTGTTTATTTTCTTTTTTTTATTTCTTTTTTTATTTATTTTTTTATTTTTTTATTTTATTTTTTTATTCAACTGGCCATCAACATCAAAATATAAACAACACAATAAAAGAGGTCTGCTGAGCAGCCAGATAGCACTGAAAGCACAAGAGAGTACTATCACCACAAGGTGCAGTGCTCCCAACTCAGCAGAGCTCTACAAATACCAGAAAATAAAGCATACACAGGTATAAATATAAATAGACAAAAAATAAAAATTACAATAAAGGCACAATACATCATTTTCCTTATAGTGACGTTTAAGATTGGTTTTAAAAACTGGTTTGCTAGATGTGGTGAGAGAGTCTCTAATTGATGATGGAATAGAAGACCATAGAATTGGGAAATGAACCAAAAGGCAATATTTGTAGGCGTCGGTCTAGGAGTAATAATTTGGTTGAATGCTAGCTCATTGTATCTAGGATTTATCCGCCACCTGCAAAAAATAAATACACTGGCATTAGTCAAACAAGAACAAGCAAATGAAACGGAAAGGTAGGTCCTTCTGGTTTTCGAGGTTGTGAGATCCAAAGTTTTGAGTCTGTTTTCATACGTTGACAAAGAATCATCCTAGATGCACGATGCTGGATTTGTTCAAGTTTGACAATATTGCATTTTTTATACACATTCCAAACAGGTAAGCAAAAGTCAAGAATCGGTAAAATGAGAGACTGATACAGTTTGAGAAGAATACGAGGGTTTTGGTACCTGCGACAACTCTGATGAAACCTAACAGTTTATTATCATTTTTTGAATTATCGACCAAAAAGTGCTAAAAAATGTGATTTTTTTAAAACCAAAACTGGTGATTTTCATGATTTTGGAGGTAAAAAAGTGGGGTTAATTAGGCTTGCCGTAATAGTGTAATGGTAAAGATTCATCCCAACCATTTTAATAGTAAAAATTAAAACATCAATTATAGGGGTGGCCAGAACAAAATGATATTACCTTCAGTAATTAAACGCGTAGAAAGACGGAAGATACGCCTGCGTAAATGCTACGACTGTAAATATACGAAAATATTTAGAGGAGCGTAAAATATTAGGTATTGCTTTTGTACATTTTGACCATCATGTACATAAGTATCCTATCAATCATGCTTGTATTATGCAAACAAATCGTGACATTCAATCAAAGTATGTGTCCAGTGCAATGTCCCTAGAGAAAAATGTTGCCCGAAGAATCTTGTCATTGTTCAGTCAAATCCGGCACAAGTAGTTTGACGTATAACGTAACCTATTTTGTCTGACATCTATCCATAATATTTTGGTAATAGTGTATGTATTATATATGATGTCACGTTGTTTTCTTTTTGGTGTCCATTGCCAGATATGTGTTAGGATTGTGATTCATAATGCAGTAGTATTAATTAAACATATTCCCTTTAGCAGGCAATGGACAACATTTATAAACAAATAGTGTATCTTTATTGGTATTATTACGTAGCTTAAAGCGCATCAATAGGATGAATATCGGTGAAATGTCCGTAAATGTCAACTTCAAATAAATCTTCGCATAAACATGACAGATCGTTCTTATCAAACAAAAGCGTCAATGCCATTACGGTTCCATTGCCTGTATATTTCCAGCCTACAACCGACCCCCGATTCCAAGGTGTATCGGGGGTAATAGCTTGACTTTCTTTGGCCGATTTATTTGATATATTGCACCACGTCTGTGTATTTCCTAGCGACTATACTAGGATTGCTGGCCAAGCACTGCCCAAGGCCTTGCGGCGCCAGGGGTGGTATCCTGGTTTGCCCATAGTAAGAAGGACTTACTCATTACAGTTTTGGCTGATTTTCGTGTTTTAATGTTCATAAATAAATAATGTTCATTTTGTTTGCTGGTCGAACGATTATTATATATGGTGGAAGGGTACCATGGGTACCTCCTTTCGGACCGACCAATTACTCATAAACAGAACTTTAGTGTAAATGCTAACTAAGCAGTGGTTGATTTAAAAGAAAATCAAAATGTAAGGCACGTTGCCCGACAATATCTCTATCGTGGCAAAACTTATTTTGTGTTGTTAGTCGAACAACAGTGAATTTCTAGACTTGAAATTCTACTATCTTTTGTCTATATCTCACATGATATATCAATGATCATTCTATGTCAACAGGGAAATGCGCCCGATTGAAACTCGATAAAAGCTTGCTCCATATCCGACATTTAAAATGATACATTTCTAAACTAGGAAAGTATATCTTATCAAAATCTGACAACTAATTGTCTTGCTGAAAGTTATATAAACCATGTGCTTTGTTCCGTTTTAGACTGTAAGACACGCGGCATTGACAGTTCTAGATTTTGAACATGCATGGCTCATATTAAACTTATATGAGGCTTGATGTGTATATAATAATGGCAGTTATATTTATCTTACGATAAATAAAAAAGCGAACTGTTCTATTGAGAGATATTTAAACGATGACAGAAGGCTTCTCTTGCCTACTTTAAACGATGTTAGATGGAGGCAACTTGCTGTGATTCACCCGGTAATTCATTACTATGAAACTTCAGGTACATAAAACTGTTTGCTAAAAGAAAGCTCCCTTGCTTTCGCACTAAGTTTACTTGGAAAAGTTCAAAAATGATAATAGTCTAATACAATGGACTAATACGGAAAACGAAAAGCCGTTCTAGACTATGAATGTCCGATATACAATAAGCTTCGTATATCGAGTTTCATCTCCCCTGAGTTTTAGCTGCTAGGGAGGAGAAAAAAAGAAATTAAGAATGTACTATATACGTACAGAGACTTCTGTATTATAGAGTTGAAAGGCCCACCATGTTTAAGAGAAAACAAGTAGTGACGGCATGCAGAATAAATAGCTAGACACGTTTCGACTCTCGTGAGTCTCATCAGTAGCGGGCTGCTGTTAAGGTCGACCATGGCAGGTACCTGTCATGGGTCAACTGACCTATGCCTAAATACACAAGTTACTGTAAGCAAATACAGGGCTGAAAATGTTATGCAACGAGCAAGATAACTTTTGCTGATCGTAACCAAACTAGGGCCCTGAAATTTCGCGGACAATATGCCGTTAAGCCTATGGTACAGTTTGTGGCACAAGCCCAGGCCCGTAAGCAGGATTTTTTTAGGGGGGGGGGCGTATTTTCTGAAAAAGGTACATTGGTACCCACAAAATCGTAAAAGGTTGCCCCTAATTTTTTTTTTTTAGTCATCTCAGACAATTTTGAGAGCAGGGGGGGGGGGGGGGGGGGGGTAGGACATGTTTTAGTCCAAAACGGCCCGAAAAAAACGCTTTACACAATTTGAAATGGGGCGTTTTCGGGGAAATTGGGGTGGGTGGGGGCGTTTTCACACAAAAAAGTACATGGGTACAAAAAAGGACTTCCCCCCCCCCCCCCTACTTACGGGCCTGCACACAGCCTGACACTGTAATAGATGTTTTCCGAGTTCAATTTCCAATAGTAAACCAAAGTTAACTACAGCAATGGCGACCATGTTCTTCGTCCTGTGTAGTCACTATTAAACTACACATTGAGACGACAAGGCAGCGTCAGCCAAAAAAGCCGCGATCATCCAATCAAACAATTGATGCCATTTAGCATCATCATAAAAAGATAAAAAGGCTGGTCGTCTTACCAGTCCGATGTTAATCACATGCAAAACACGTGCACGTTTGCGCCTCTATTAATTTGGTATTAAAATAGATTAATAGAATACTATCTATTTCTTTTTCTTAAATAGAACACTTTCTATTGTATTTAATTCATGTTAAATAGCACAATTTCTATTTATTTATGTCATATTAAATAGAGAACTGTCTATTTATGTTAATGAACTCCTGGTTAAATTATTCAAGACTTTGAATGTATTTGACTGACTAGTCAATCTGGAAAACATGCCAAACACTTTAAATGAACCTTTCTAGTTTCAATGCAACAACCATCAATCATGTAAGAAAATGCGTGTTCTACTTCAATAAGTAGAAAAAGAAGAGCTCGAGGAATCAAACATCATATAAGTCATAGTAGCCTTTCATTGACACGTGCCCAAGAGGGTCAACATGTCGCACAATTTCAAGCTGAAATTGAAAAGGATAAATAAGAGCAATGTGACGAGACCTACGGCGAGGGATTAACTGGCCACATACCATCAGGCGTGTGCGTCAATACTCTCCCTTGCCCCTCTCCGAACCCTCAAGTATGGCAGATATGACCCTCAGAAATGTAAACACATCCAGGGAAATGCGCCCAATTGAAACTCGATAAAAGCTTGCTCCATATCCGACATTTAGAATGATAAATTTCCAAACTAGGAACGTATATCTTATTAAAATCTGGCAACTGATTGTCTTGCTTTTTATTTTTATTTTATTTTAAATCAACCACTGCTTAGTTATCATTTACACTAAGTTATGTTTATGAGCAATTGGTCGGTACAAAGTTAACTAAAGTAACTGAAAGAAAAATGTTAACATTTTACCCATTCACTCCTTTAGTTAGATTTTAATTAAATTGGATAATTTTCTGGGTGGAACTAGAAGCCCAAAGTCTTACTTTTGAAATTTGTTGTGTTAAGAAATTCACACTTTCAACTTCAACTTCATAGAAACTAGTGCTATTTCAGATTTTATAAAATAAAAAGTTCAAAATTCGAAAAAGAAATCACAATATATTATCCCTGGAGCAGATTTTATTTTGAAAACTAGCCCAAATGTGGCTGAAAGTCACCATGTGTGTCAAGCCATCAAGTCATGTGGCAAAAGTGTAGATATACTTCCTTGGACTTCCTCAAGGTCTCCCCAACATGCGGTCAATTGGTGTTGGATTGATCAATCCTTGGGTGGAACTTAGACCCCAACACACGACTTTTCAAAGTTCTTGTGTTAAGAAATGCAACGTTTAAACTTCAATTTGTTTAAAAAACTAGTACCATTTCAGATAAAGAGTTCAAGTTTCGAGAGAAGTTACGATATAGAGCATATTTTAGTTTAAAAATCGACACATGTGCCAAGGCACATCGCCGGAGTGTTGACTGCCTTTTGGGTCGTAGAGTCAGTTGTCAGACAATATCTTAAACTTGTGCTCAAACTATACAGGTAACTGGAACGTAATACGAAGACGGCAAAGTCAAAGCGCAAACCACAGAATGGATGTTGTCAGTGAAAATGTCATCGGAATGATATATAAAGAGCTTAGTTCCAAAAGGCGCTAACTCACTAAAATTGAAATAGGAGAAAAGCAACGTTTTTTAAAATGAGTATGTTGCACTTCTTCGATTATACTAATTTTCTGCCATATGAAAGATACCATACATGAAAGCTTAAAAATTGGTTTCATTTCATTTCATTTTTTGATTTTCACTGTATTTCCTATTTGGTTCTTTATTTTCGGAAATTAGTGGAGTTAGCGCCTTTTGGAACAAAAATGTTTCGACCAATTTTCAAAAACCACTTTACCAAGCAATCTTTATTTCCAATTCTTAAACAGCTAAGAAAGCAATCTCATTGGTTCTCAGAGAAATCGGCGACATCTAGATGAGACAACTTAACACGGGGAGGTGGGGCTTACGTTTTAACAGTGCGCCCGACCCTCACAGTGCGTGGTTTGCTCCATAACGCGCACTTCTGCAGCGTTTTTGCCGGCGCCGCGACGCTTACGCATGGTTTACTCATCGCATGTGATTGGATGGAATGTTTGTGGGTTATTCGATACTAGCAGGGGTAAAAGTTGTCAAATGTGGACAATAAAATGTACTTATTTCTCTGATAAATGTCTAAAGTATGATTGTTTAAGGCGGCGTCGTTGTTCTACTTAAAATAATACTATCGAACGCATTTATGTCAGACAATATAATACGGTCTAAAAACAATACCTTTATTCTCTAAATAATGTACACCTGAAAGGCAATATCAAATCACATTGAAAACAGAAAACCGCATTCAAATACCTTTTCAACTTTTTAATTATGAATTTTTGATATTTTGTGAGAAAACTGAAAATGTGGACAATTTGGGACATTTTTTAATTAACAACTATTTTGTTCGTGTGCAATTTTCAAAACAATAATCCATACATTTTACGTTTTCTTCATTGCATTTCATTAAGGACATTTCTATCAATGTTTTACCATGCTAAAATAACCATATTTTCACCATTTTGGCTTTAAAAATAGTGAATTATATTCAAATTTCCGGAAATTACCGGGAATTTCCGGAAATTACCGAGGGCCTTTTAAGGATACCCGAACATGCTACAGATGTAGAACAAAGTTTAAAAGATGTATTTTGTAACTCTCTTTCATGTTCTGCACCTAACTCAATTTTTTCAAAAGTGAGTTAGCGCCTTTTGGAACTAAGCTCTTCATATAGGTAAACATTAATATATTGATGTACACATTAATGTATTGATGTCATCGGCAGCTTCCCCGGCAGGTAAAATTTAAATCATGAAGTATATGATACGCTTGAAAACGATGACTAGTTTTATATAGCTTGTCTGTCAAGTCATAAATGCTGAAGGTCAAGTGAATCAAAGATTTTGATAGATGGGCGAGGTGCCGATGAGGTATTTCACGATAAAGTGCATTGTGATGAGAACCTCCCAAGGGTGTTGATAGGTATGTATAAAAACAAGCTCGATATCGATATATCCACTTTAATACCTAAACTTGAAATTTAACGTATGGTTTCAAGCACGTGGAGAGGCTGAAGAAAGTGACGCACTACTGGCACGCAAGTAGGTGCGATGTTTTTAAAATCGCACATTTGTTGTTGTCATGGTTCCACTGTCCGTGCTGTGGCTTCAATCAGGCCGGTACCACTATACCAGGGCTAGAAATAAGCAGGAACACGGAGCAAATTATCCCCGGTAGACCTAATGTACAAATGCCACTGGTTCTCATGTAAATTGTGTCACCAGGAGCAACTGTAACATTTAAAATAGCCCCTGTATATTCCTTTGCCGGTGCCACTATACCAGGGCTAGAAATAAGCAGGAACACGGAGCAAATTATCCCCGGTAGACGTAATGTACAAATGCCACTGGTTCTCATGTAAATTGTGTCACCAGGAGCAACTGTAACATTTAAAATAGCCCCTGTTATATTCCTTTGCACTCATCTTCAGGATTACATTTTACTGTGGTTTTACTCTTAAAGCCCCTAGTATGTGACAAATTGACCCTGGTTCTGAAGGAAAATCAGAGAACCAGATGTAGCCCCTGGTCCTTAATTCCTTATTTTAAGCCTTGCACTAAAAATAATAATACCGTTCGCATTTATGTCAGACAATATAACACGGGCACGGTCTAAAAACAATACCTTTATTTTTTTTAATTTGTATCGGTCCCCGCATTTGTAAGTGCTGGCTGCTTGGCTTTGATGTGTATGTCCTCCTTAACCTGGGTCCTTAACCCCCTCTGGAAACAACTATCCATTGTTTATCTAAAACTACGTACGTAATGTCATGAATGTCCTGGAAACACGATTTGGATGGCGTTAGGAGTCCTCAGGCAAGGAGAAACAATTAGGACACCTGTGCTCGAGGATCCGTTAGGGACGCACCATTAGATTTTCAGGAGGGAGTAGGAAGTTTTCGGGAAAAAAAATTCCCCCTCTATGCAGGCAAAAAAAAAAAAATCACCCCCTGATGAGTTAAAAAAAAGAAAACAAATTTACCCCCACCCAACTCAAAAAAATTGCCACCTCCGGCGGCGCAAAAAAATAAATTCACCCCTTGCGGTGGCCAAAAAAAAAAAAAATCCCCCCAACCCAACATCCTACCCTCCCCCCCCCCCCTGAAAATCAAATGGTGCGTCCCTTAGAACGTTCGGTTTCTACAATGTATATTTCCAAGAAAAGATTTTTTGTATTCTGAACCTGCCAAGGAATTGCTTGTTTGATTACCAACACAGATGCACTTTCATTCTAACCTCTTAAGTTTATTTTAATTTGTGGGGTGCAATGAAGCTGCATAACAGTATCAGTAAAACACATTGTATGCGTCAGAATTTTTTGAAATAATTAAAAAGTTAAAAACCTATAATGTATTATCATTAATAGAATTTTGTGCCCAATACCGTTGTAAATAAAATGTCAGGTTCATTTAAATGTCATCGTCATACATCTCTCTTGTCATCAAATGTTTGTTGTTTTTCGCACAAGGCGATGACAAAAACTCTGCAAATTGACGTAGTGCCCGCCATGCCCGCGGCATAGAATTCCACGCAAACACCTATTTGTAGTGAGTGAACAGAAAAAGTACACATCACGGAAAGTCACCTGATAATCATAATGTAGAAAGCTTCGAATTAGTCCATCCGAGAATGACATGCGCATTATATCACAGCGAGATAGACTATAATTGATGTTTTAAATTTTACTATTAAAATGGTTTTGGGAATAGGTCGCGTCACAACAATCATTTGATACTAACCATCTGGGATACAACGCTTGATGGAAAAACAACCTGTAAATTTCACCTCTTTTTTTTAAAGCATTGCGATAATTAGTTTCTACAATCGGTAGACGTACAGGTATGTATGAAATTATCGAGGTGCGAATGTATGATTATCTTCAGTTGTAACTCCGTATTGCAAAAGGGTTAGATACATAAGGCATACGGACAGCTTGTGTTTACTGTTTAGAACTTGAAATAAAGCACAATTAGAAGTGGAAGATTTAAAATATCATTGGACGAGCTCTTTGATGTCTATACTATAGTTGGTTCCAACTTTAGCATTGAACAACCAGTTTTGCGGATGCTGGGGCTTTGCAAATCCTTTTATACACTGTGAGCGATTCTTTGAAGTTCGTGGAAATAACAGTCCAATGATGGAAAACAACAGCAACTCATCATATGCTTTATCTCCAGATGAGCCTTGGGTGCTAAACACACGCCGAACAATAATGTTATGTATTGATATTATAATTTTCATCGTTGGATTCATCGGTAATGGTAGTATTATCTACATGACGATGCGACAAAAGACACTCTGAACCGTCCCAAATCTGATGATAACCAATTTGGCACTCGGAGATATGATCATGGTGATAATTCTCATCGTGTTGTCAAATATCTTACACTATTTGTTTCATTCTGCAATCAGTGTATTATTATTTCGTTATTGCGAGTTTTTTTTTCTCACTTGGGGTGTCTGTTCTGACATTAACTGCTTTAAGTTTTGATCGGTACACAACGTTTGCATATGCAATGCAAAAAACGTTCTTCCTTATGGACTATCATCGCAATCTGGGTTACATCTTTCATTATTGTTTGCCCTTTTTAGTTTGAAATATTCCTAATAATAGAATCTGTCTTACTTAGGGAAGACGTCAAAACTCGACCGCCCGTTGACCGCCGGTTACGGGCGGTTCCGCCGGGTTCTTTCAGGTCAAATGTTTTACTGGTATATGAATATTCGCGCATGCAACACTGAACAACCGCCGGTTGACTTAATGCTGTAACCGGACCAATTTACACTATCAATCTGTTACTTTGCGGTCATAATAGCTCTCTCTATAATCGTTCTATAAAAAAACCATTCATAGACTTTCGGTATTGATTTTAAAAAGTTAATTGAGCTATAAACAGATTGAAAAAGCCAACCCCAGCGAAAATCAATAGCTGTATTGTACTGGTTGTCAACTGAGCCCATTACTTCAAGATTTTATTGCTCACGCGTGTGACGAGGCACTATCAACCGGTCGTGTTCACCAGAGTGTAACTATTTGACCTCATTATGTGTGTATATTATAACAGACGACACGTTTTGTGAGAACCGGGCGGAACCGGCCGTAACCGGCGGTTGCTTGGCGGTCGAGTTTTGACGTGATCCCTTACTTATTAAAACCAGTCTCGGACATTTACAAGCAGAGTATTTCACATGGGAAGTTTGCAATTTTGTCAAACTCGAAAGTGAAATGTTGCAAAAGTAGCGTTACATTAATCTGACAAACGGTTGTCTTAAACAACAAAATTACAAAATTGTCACATATTTAGATAAATGAGGGTTTTAGTCATTATTATTTCCTAAATCGATTTTACGACGTTACCATTTAAATAAATAAAAAGAGATTGTAAGAGAGAGTAAAATTTGGAACCATTGGAATTTTGTCCATTGTCCATTTATATGCGATCGCATTTTATGTTGATGTTTGTGCGGATTGCAGGCTGTGTGCATAGGAGGAACATCTTTCGAGGGAAATCTTTTTCAACTTATGAGCTAAATAACTGTGATATTATTTTTATCTAACAGAATAAATGATGTTTTTGCTTCATGTGGCTCTAGAAACAGAATTGATGAAGTGTTTAAATCTCACGCCATACAACTAGTTTCCCTTGATAGCTCAGATGGTAAAGCGTTCGCTTGGAGAACGAGAGGTCCGGGGTTCGAAAGCGATCCTTCTGCTCTGCACAATGTCATATGATTTTTTTCTTTCTCTCGTCAAAATCAATTTTTTCGTGTGATTTATTTATGAATGTTTGGATCATTTCTTATTCATACGTTACAGATCCCCACCATTCTAGTATAAATAATCTCAAAGCAACAAACAAACCTCGGCATTATAGTGCTCGGGATCAGATACTTTAAAGTTGTATTGTATTTCCTCTAAAGCCGCGACGTATACACACGGACGGCCCATAATGTGACGTTTTGAAGATGGTTTTCATGACAATGTGTTGCTGCATTTACACCTGATTTTCCTCATTATGCGTATATGTGTATTTTAAAACTATTTAATATTTGAGTGGGTGCACAATCGCACCCAGACGGAATATCGAGTAAGAGACATAGTCATCATTAAACATCATAAAACAATCATAAATAAATTTTAAAAAACAAAAAATGATTTTGACGAGAGAAGAAAAAAAAAATCCGTGACATTGTGGAGGATCGAACCCCGGACTTTCTTCAAGCGAACGCTTACCATCTGCGCTATCAAGGGAAACTAGTTATATCCGGGAGATTCAAACACTTTATTGTCAAGTGCCAAATTTTGATCACCACATTTGAACTTCACATCGGGGTTCAAATGATGCGGCAAAAATCGTCTTAAACACTATACTATTACTATTTCAAACACGAAGGATATCAATCAACTCATTAATGTGCCACTATAGATGGATTTTTTACGACGTTGCAAACGTTGGTCTCCTTTTGTATATATATTTCGTCATAAATAAGTGTTAGTTATCTATAAATAGGTAATCGAATAAATTCGAATTTTTCGTGTTTACATTAGGACGCCCTCGTACCTAATAATTTGGGGTCAAATCGAAGAGGCGTTTCGACTGCACGGCCTACCTGATAGCACTTGTGTTATTCCTTTTCGTCATACCAACGATTATAATGATTGTTTGCTACTGTTAACGGCTAAAAAGCTTACGAGAAGCAAGGAGTTATCATAGTTAATAAGGAGTTATCATAGTAATAGACCAATAGATATTATCTCAATTATTACTAATGAAATAATTGAGATAGTATCTATTGGCATGTTTCTATAGAACCACAAGAATTTTGAAATAACTGTCTGTTTTTAAATTATGCACCTTTAAATATGCGAGAGCCATATTTCATGCATTATTAGATTTTCAACAGTGCAGACATTAAGAATAAGTCATATACGACTCTGAAATGTCTAAAACAGAAGGATACATCGACTAAAATATAGTAATTTCTTTATACTTGTATCTTATTCCTATAGTTATCCAAGGTCCATATATCGAGATTTCGTCATACCCACAGTTTAACGACTGTCTAGCCATAATTTGAGAGATCTTCTGTATTTAAGTGCAAAATCAAGCGGCGTTCAACGTTTACCTGTCAATATACGATCAATTGTCATAACAGGCTTACAAATAGAGTTTTCTGTGACCGCTTATTGAACTTGTTGGCGATTGTGTATCAATAACCTCTACGCCAACGTATCGTTTGTGACCTGATGGTACCACATACAATCATCCTCAACAAGTAGAGTCTTTAAAAATACATTTATTTCTCAGAATTAGTAGTTCAGGTGAGTATCATATAATGTACATGAAGTGTTTTTGTTTGGACTTCATTTGAATTTGGTGAAATAATAGAGAAATATACAGTGACTGAAGCTTATGTTGAGAATTTGCATTAAAGATGACATGGAGTGGGAAATGCCAATAAAAGAGCCACCAAAAACCCCTGCGACTCAGCGTTCCGGTGGGATCCACAACATACCACTTGCACAAGAACCGAATATACACAAACCGCGAACCCTACAACCGCGTCTATTTATTATTTTGTAAGCATGCAAAGAGAAATCACTGCCATTTATATGAGTCTGTCCCAAAACTATAACTCTGTAGATGTCAAATTTGTAATATAGGCTACGTAATGTTACAGCAAAGACTTTTTCTATATAACACGCACATGATAGCTAGCTTTAACCATTTATAAGTAAAGTCACCGCGAAACACTGATACCAGGCACTGGGGAGAAAGCAGTGATAAACCACTGGCCTCGCAACGCGCACAGTCAACAAACAATGTCAACATCAAAAACCTCCGCTAAATGTAACGTGGCGCTATGACCGTTTTAATATCTTTTGTCTTAGGGCCGAATTTATATTCAACGGACTGCCGTGTAGCCAAATTGCGAAGACTATATACACGGCAGTCATTAAAGGGACACTAAGAGATGTGTTGGAGGCAGCGCCCTCAATTATGATAAAAACTGAGATTAGTTTATTTTTATAATTGTATTACATGTATGAACTTACACCTATAAGGATTAAGACAAATCAGCTCTCTTTGTACAAGAAAACGTCGATTCAAAAAATGCTGGTCCCGCGGGACCAGCATTTTACGTCCGACAGTATCCCCGTGCAGTACGCGTGATACATAACGCGAACCATATTTGCATAGAGGGCGTTTTTCAATAAATAGCTATGATATTGTTTTAATCTAGTTTTGCTGTGTTTTTGTTAGTAGAAACAACAATAATGGCGATTTTTAATGTTCATCTTGAATTCTGAAGTAAATTTTTAAACATTTAAACTTTTCAACACGACTTATTGTCCCTTTAACGCATTCGCAGAAACAGATCGAGATAAGGCCAAAAATTTGGGTTTTTTTGTCCTTAGAGGGTCCACAAAAGGTATAGGGTCGAATTTTGTTCTTCTTTTTTTTCCTTTTTTTTTTTGTTGCTAGTGGTTGTTCTGGCCCAGTCCTAGCCATCACGTAGAATTCTAAACCGTGTCAGATCTTTTGGATGACGACCCATACTTGATCCATATACATATTATGGGGTCACATCAGGGGTCACGTGGGTGTCAATTAAGGCCATATATGTGCCATATAATTGATTTTTTGTTAGTTTTTTTAAGTTACACGGTCGGGACTAAAACTAATTTTGTTTGGAACCAATGGGCCCCTAACATGTATCCGTGTGAGCTGGGCGGCCCCTTATCGTGTGAAAATTGGTGCGGACGGCGACAAATGGTGAGGACCCACTGTGTGCCGTTTCCCGTCGTTGAACACGTTCAGGGGACTATGCCGGCCATCCGCGCCCGGCAGGAGTTTTGAGACGGTACAATTGCGAGGAAAAAGGACGTTAATAGAATGTTACGGAGACGTGGTCATCAGACCAACAACACGTTAACAGAATGTAACCCAGGCGTTATGAGGTCACACTTCTAAATAGAGCTCTATAGGGATATGTACAAAAACACTGATATAAAACTCTGTTTTAGACCACTAAATTGCGAACTTGGACCTTGTAGAGTGATATTTTCTGAAAGATGATCACATTTTCTCACCAAAAATTGAAAAAAATAGGTAGGTGAACCTGCTTGATTTTTCAAAATACTCCCATGGAGTTGACTACCTCTCTGACGAGCTTGGAAATGCCGCCGTAATCGTCAATGTTTCCAGTAAAAAACACAAATTTGAAAGATCTCTCAAAATTTATCTAGATGATATTCACAGTTTGTAGTCAGGGTGCATGTAGGTGAGGTCCCATTATTCATAATTAATCAAAAATCATAGGCATGTACGCAATGGTATTACTGTCAAGTTTTTTTAATTGAGGGTTTTGCCATGCATATATTTTCCGATTCTAGTTTTAAACACCGCCCTTAAGGGTAGGGGATACCCCATTTAGTGTAGTGCACCCGTAAGGAAATTGATATTGTGCTGAATGTACTTGAAATGTACTGGAATAGTTACCTTGAATCCTTTGGAACATTTTGTGATCATTTTAATGATATTTTCATGTTGTTATTTTTATTTATGAGTGGAAATTGTCATGTATGGATACCTGCTATCTACTGAAGATAGCAAAATTAACATAGCAATATTACATTTTGTGAGGACAGCTACAATCCTTTTTAAAAGAAATACTTGTCAGGACAGCGTTCATCCTTTTGAAAGAAATTCTTGTTGAATTGAATGTCTAGGTGTGTTTTTACTGACAGGGGGTACATGCACTGTGTTGTTGTACAAAAAAAAATCAAAATAGATTCCAAATTGATAACGTTGGTGACTATCCCCACCTATGTTCAAATTTGATAATTGATCTACAAAATAACAGAGCAGATGTACACTTAATCAGGTCAGACTGTTTATCATTTAACTTACCTGTTAAATGGTTTTGCCTCCAGAATGCAGGCATTATACACAATAACTTCATGGATGTGACCCTCACATCTTGAAATACTTTTACAACTTGAGCTTAACTTAGTAACACAACATAAGCTTAAGCCTACTCCATTCATCATCAATGCATGGAGAAAAAAAAATAATAATAATTTTAACAAAATTATAAGCTTACTTTATAGATTGTTTCAAAATATATATGGCAATGGTGCCATATTTCTACTAGAAGAAACTGTTTTTTAAATCCTTTAATTAAAAAGCACGAACACTAAGGTCTTTCAAGAAATTATGGTAGGGGCGGCTGCTATTACGGGCATTTGCCACTCAGAAGCTGACGACCCCTGGCCCCTTTGATTATAAATTTACAAATTGTGACAATTTGCATTCGAAATCTAGTTGTCGTCAAAATCCACTCCAAAGCCCCCATTTTAGAGACCCTGAATCCCCCCCGCATGTGGAGAGATAGACCGGTGGTCGGGTATATATAAATTACTATTTTTAGTCATATACATGGACCTTTGTCACTCATTTAGGGAGCAGTTCCATTTGTACGCGATAAAAATTGCGAGAATGTTCCGGGCCCCGATGAGTTTTTTATCAGGCCCCGATGAGATTTTTATCGCATACAGTTGCGAGTAGCAAAGGATTATTTATCGAGTAGCGTATTACCGCTTGTTTAAATATAACGAAAGATAAGTGGTCGGTATGTAAATAGAGCTTCGGGTTATTTATTCTAGTTGTAAGGTACAAATTCAGCATTTCATGTTTTTATAGATAATGTTATTGATTATGGATGTTTAACGTAAATTGTATTATCCTCGTGTATTTGCTAAACAATGTCCCGCTCTATTTGCTAAACATAAAAAAATAGGTCTATTTTCCCGATAATTTGCGAAAATTTGGTCTAAAATGAAGCAAAACCCGTAAAATTGGGTACCGATTTTTCCAAAATCACCCCTAAAAATGGGTATGGGTTTTGAATCTCCAGCGGCACACCCCCAACAAAAACAAATCCGAGTACGGTATCACTGTTCTCGATTTCCAATATTGAAATTTGGTGACGGTTTTAAGGGCACCAATTCATAACGCTGCTCGGGGAGTGGTCAGAAATACTTTGGTGGGGGGGGGGGGGGGTGGCCAATACGGGGGGGTCTAAAAAGTTTGAAGTCTCAAAAAGGGGGACTAAAAGGTTTTACCCACTCAAGAGGGGGGTCAAAAAGTTAGGCCAAATAGGTAGTCGTTAACGGGGAAAATACCAAAATTTTCTGCGCTACGCGCAAGAAAATACTGCAAAATTTATATTTATATAACAAATTATACAGATTTCCGCACGCTCCACGCAAATCTTTGTAAAAACATTGTGCCGACAGCAGAATTTGTTATACAAAATATGGCTAACCAGTGTCCACAATTGATAAGGGTGATCGTCAACAGGGTTATATAAACATTTCCGCGCGCTACACATGATTTTGAACGCAGTTGACCAAATTTCTGCGCGCTCCGCGTGTGTCTTTGTGATTTGTTATGCAAAATGTGACTAAACAGTGTCCACAATTTTTACTTCACAACCGTTGGTAAGGGAGCACATCAAAACTCGACCGCCCAGCAACCGTCGGTTCCGCCCGGTTGGACCGCATATCATTGTTTAGAACAATAGAAACCGGCTGCAACCGCACAGAACTCCACGGAACCGGCGGTTGCCGGGCGGTCGAGTTTTGATGTGCTCCCTAAGGGTGATCAACAACAGGATTCAAATATTTTACATTTTATACTAGCAAGTTGACCACATTTTTCGTTCTCCGCGCAAATCTTTGTGAAAGTATTGTGTAGATGGACTTGCATACAAAGAGCAACTTTTTACAATTGGAAAAAGAAACCGTTTTTAAAAGGCTATAACATGATAAATACAAATCACCGAAAAATACAATTTGGAGGCTTGAAAGATATGCTTCAAGTGAATTTGAAATGTTGCAAATTGATTGCCAGCTATAATATACATAGTTCTGACTGTAAGCGTCATAGAACTTGAATCAAATGTCTATCTACATCTGACAGTAGGGTGGGGGGGGGGGGGCGGTCAAAAAAGTTTTCACCCTGTTAAAGGGGGGGTCAAAAAAGTTTGTCAATTTGTAAAGGGGGGGTCAAAAAAGTTTAGACACCGACAATTTTTTTTGGGCTAACCCCCCCCCCCCCCCCCGCCCCACCAAAGTATTTCTGAACACTCCCTAAGCGGGCCTTGTAGCCTAATGTTAGAGCGAGTTCACTGTGTAGCGAATAGCCAGAAAGCCGAGGCCAACGCAATCGATGCATGATACATTATAGTTGACACGTTTGTTGAAACAGAAAATTATAGAATATAAAACAATCTATAAAATGAGAGCAAAATCATGTTTGTACCATGTATGTAGAAAATTATAGAATATAAAACAATCTATAAAATGAGAGCAAAATCATGTTTGTACCATGTATGTAGGGGTGTGTATACTAATCATGAACTGTTCGTCGTCAATTTTTTGCTAATAACAATTTAGTTCACGTCTTGTAAGTGGGTCGGTTAACTACACATTGCATTGAAGTATCTGTACTTGACCAACGAGTCGAGTAAGCATTCGTTTTATGATATCACCTGAGGCCAGCCCAGGGCTTCTTATCTCATACATGTATGATGTTTTAGAGTCAAATTATCAACACACGCGTAACACAACACCGACAATGTTTGGCAAATTTTACGGATGAATTGTCCGCAAAGAATATTTCTTGAGCAGCACCACCATGCTTCACTTTCATTGCATGACCACTGATTTCGGTCAGCAGGTGTCTACTGGTTCCCAATGACATTACAATGCATTGAAAGGCTTATAATGTTTTTAGCAATGGTCACAAATCCTGCTGCAAGTAGTACAATTGGTGTGACTTCAATTCGGATCTCTCTTGTTTTTCTATAGGTGTTACTTTAATTAATTATCTTTAACTAATTAATCATAATTAGAATTCTTTGTTTAAGATTTGAAATGGCATAATCCATAATTCCATTTGTTCCCTTGTATTTTAGTCAAAAGTATGTTAAACCTTGTATTTTAACCCATATAATAGTAACCAGGTTTAATTTCCATTTATGGCCAAATCTTGAATTTGTGCTAAAACCTGAGGTCAAGGCGTTCATCAAACTGGAATGCTTGCCTCCTAATCTACAACCCAGTCCTCCAACCTAATATCCAAATAATATGCATTGGTAAATACTTGTACTACTGAGCTTTGCACTGATGTGTAAAGTTGTTTACGCCTTGCTTTTATTCCATAGAGTGAAATCGGCAATTGGTTAGGCGATTCAATATTAATAATACTTTACTCTAAACTAAATTCTTAAACTATTACATTTCATACTCTATAATAAGACCTTAGGATACCCCAACATGTCTTTAAGAATATGAGTTTTGTTAAATCCATATGCCCGCTATATCCAAATGTTTACTCTCATAACTATAACACTTTCTACTTTCCATGTGCTTGTATAGTCTAAATCTTATTTCTAGCAAGTTTGGTCAAATCATCTTATACAATGATACACAGACATTATGTTTACCTGTTAGAGGTTCACTCCTATTCTATTGTTCATTGTCTCTACGAGCATCAACAAACATATCTCGATCTAGTAGATTCATCTTAAAAGTTGTTTCAAAGATTCTATATGCTTAAATAATAACATTTATGAATATTAAGTTAATACCAGATTGAAGCCAGATTCAAATAATTGATTACTAAGCTAAAATAAACAGATGCTGAAATACTTGATCCCGGTGTAAGAGGTACGATTACGAGGGAGTAAGAGCATGGCTATTGACCATGTTCCACTACGTCCTATTCATTTCTAAGGCACTGTAGTCAGTGACTTAATCACATGATCAATGGTCATACCTTAGGGCCCCTCCCATACTATGTACATGTATTGTGATGCCAAGACTCTAAGAGGAGTTGTGTCTTGGTCTTCGACTAGACAACACATACTAAGGAGGAGTTGCGTCGATCCTCTCAAACTGATAACACCGCTTCTGGACTCATAACAGGGTGCCGAGTTTGGCATTACTCTGTAGTATGATTTTATATTACTAACACCGTGGGTTGGAGTCTATTTTAGGCTACCGTTTGCCTATCCAATAAAGCAGAAACAACTAAGGGGAGACGTCAAAACTCGACCGCCCGTTGACTGCCGGTTACGGGCGGTTCCGCCCGGTTCTTTCAGGTCAAATGTTTTACTGGTATATGAATATTCGCGCATGCAACACTGAACAACCGCCGGTTGACTTAATGCTGTAATCTGACCAATTTACACTTTCAATCTGTTACTTTGCGGTCATAATATCTCTCTCTATAATCGTTCTATAAAAAAAAAACATTCATAGACTTTCGGTATTGATTTTAAAAAGTTAATTGAGCTATAAACAGATCGAAAAAGCCAATCCCAGCGAAAATCAATAGCTGTATTGTACTGGTTGTCAACTGAGACTTTTAAGTCTTAAAAGAGCCCATTACTTCAAGATGTTATTGCTCACGTGTGTGACGAGGCACTTTCAACCGGTCGTGTTCACCAGAGTGTTACTATTTGACCTCATTATGTGTGTATATTATAACAGACGACACGTTTTGTGAGAACCGAACGGAACCGGCCGTAACCGGCGGTTGCCGGGCGGTCGAGTTTTGACGTGATCCCTAAGCAGGCCCGTAGGAAGGGGGGGGGCGATGGTGGCGATCGCCCCCCTTTGAAAATCTTCCCCGGAAAATTTGTACACAGATGAAAAAATTTCGTTAATTTTTTTTGAAAACGCCCCCCCTTTGAAAAAAGTGTCTTACGGCCCTGCTAAGTAGCTGACAAGTCTTAAAGGTATATTATGTGATCTTTCCAGGGAACGCCCTCAACATCGAAAAAAAAATTGAAAGCAGATTTTCTTGCAGATTTACATTTCTGATCATAAATCGTACATACATTCCAAGTTACAGGGCGATACGATTCTTAATTACTTCAAAATCATGGTTTTAGAGTGAAAATAAACTGTCGGATATCCGACAACTTATTTTATTCTAGTCTAAATTCACTCTAAAACCATGATTTTAAGGTAATTAGGAATCGTATCGCTCTGTAACTTGGAATGTATGTACGATTTATGATCAGAAATGTAAATCTGCAAGAAAATCTACTTTCTAAAAAATATCATGAATAGAGGGCGCTCTCTGGAAAAGATCACATAATATGCCTTTAAGGTGTTTAATTGAGTAGAAACGAACCCTACATTCTGTGGAGCTCCGATATGATGTTGGGCATTAGAAACATCATACAGAGTTCTCACACCGGGGGGCGCTCATTTTTTTGTGTAGGGGTGTGCGGTGGGGGGGGGTGGGGGGGGGTGCCGCCCGGGGGCGTTCAGAACTGAACTGAGAGAATTTTATGACAAAAAATAGGGTCTTAAGAACTGATTTTCTCGAAGAAATAGCTCTAAGAACTGGTTTGTTTTTCAAATTTGATTAGTAAGAACGCACATTTTCGCGATAAAATGGGGTTTTAAGAGCTGATGCAGGCTCAAAAGGGGGATCTTAAGAGCTAGCAGAAGAGGGTCCAGAGCGGCACATACCTATACCCTTTTCCATTGTCCAATGTCAGTGCCCCCCCCCCCCCCCCCCCCCGGGTTATTGACTTTGTTCGATATCAGCAATCTAAATAAATAATTATATTGTGGAAAATAAATCACCAAAGTTGCTTTTTGCCAATTGGCAAGATTTGTAAGAAAGATGCCAATGGGCAACAAAAATAACGGTTGACAATGCGGAAATAGTTAGACATAAATGTTGGTCAAAAATTGAAATATCTGCCAATTTCCAACTGAGAAGACTGTCAATAGAAATTGTTGCTGAAATGTTTAACATCTCGTATTCACTTTAACACAAGGTGCGTTCTATTTTTTCAGAGCAAAATGATGTTCGTAATTCAAGCCCTACCTTATCCGCAGATATGACGCCCCTGAGAATTGTATGAGAGGGATCATTAGTAATTTGATGATATAAATCCGTTCTCGTCTATATTGAATTGTGTACCATATGATCTACTCATTACATGTGTAAAATGGGTTTATCCTTCATGTAATTCTGCACGGAATTAGCCTAGCACAAAATCTGTGTTAACCTGTGTTAAAGGATTAAAGGAGTAAAATGGCGCATTCGTAATGATACTTTCTTTCTTTAATTCTTTTAAGGAACCTACAGGAAACGCATACAAAAATCACTCGAACTCTCAGAAAAAAACACGAAAGACGCATCGGGCCGAGGTTATCCTAACATAAACCATGAACCAAGTGTTATTTATTTGATGATCATGCTATGAGTACAGCATCGACTTATCAGTGTCACTGCGTAAATTATGCTCTATGCTTAACATTATTTCATATTTGGTTGTAGGGGTGCGTGGATGGGCTACGTGTGCGAGTTTATTTTGCATGGCGCACTACTACGCGTTAGTTGTTACGCGCCGGCATGGTTGCAGTACGCGTAAAGATAAACAAACACTGTCCGTGTAAAAAAGTCTGTAAAAGGCCTGAATTTGCTGGTTTTTGCCCATATCTTGGTCAATTCTGTACGGTTTTCAGCCATTCATTGTTTATAACACTCCCATCATAATCAGTGGCGCAAATTTGTTGTTGGCATTGGAGGGGGAGGTGATTGACCAGTGACGGCACCAGCAATAACATTTTAGGGGGGAAACGGTGCCAAACAAAATGTGGTAGAAAAATGCGCGCAAAAATGTTGCCTTTTAATGTAAGAATTGTCTGTAATTTGTTCCAAATTAGCCATTTCTATTACGGTGACGCCTATGATCATACATCATCAGTACAACATTCACGGCGCATAGATGAAATATGAGAGCAGCCAAACTCATTTATAATGCTAAAAGACGTGATCATGCAACTCCTCTTCTCCACAAGTTACATTGGCTGCCTGTTAAAACGCGCATTGAGTTCAAGATCCTGACTATTGTATATAAATGTTTCAATGATGGCGCGCCTTCTTATCTTATGGACCTTACTAGTACTTATGTACCTAAAAGAAGGGGTCTTCGTTCTGCCTCTGACTCTCGGATTCTCACTGTACCTAAAACTCGTCTCACTACCGCCAAGAAAGAATTTTACGCCTCCGGCCCATTTTTGTGGAATAATTTACCGCGTCACATTAGGCATGCCTCATCACTGACTCAATTTAAGAAGATGTTAAAAACTTACTTATTCCACCGTCATAGTGTGATGTTTAACACTGTTAATTTTATGTTTTAATTTTGTTAAGCGCTGTGGTACCATTGTATAATGTGTAAGAGCGCTATATAAATGCTCATTGTTAGGTTATGTTATGTTATGTTATAAATACAACATTGCGTGAATTACAGTAAGATTTGTACACATATTTAAAGCAACTTTAAAGGAGTATCCTCCTTTGTAAACGCATTAGTTGGAAAAATACATTTGATTACTGAGTATACATGTACTGGAATTCATCGTACTTTATCATGTATAGCGTTAATCGTTAAATCTCGAAGGCTTAATTATTACAATGATACACTTATTGGTGTAGCATCAATCAGGAGACTATGCTATATCCCTGCCCCCGTGACAAAACGCTTTTTGAACCAACCAAGCCGAATAATATCGAAGCGCTTCTAGAATCAATCGAAGCATAATAATTATAGGGTCAAGTAGGCTAGATGCTGGTTATATTGATAGTGAAATTTGAGGGACTATTAATTAATATCTACACTGTTGCGTACTTGTATTCCTACTAAATACAGGAATAGGTTTTTCGCATTTCGTATATCAATTGACTTCAACAAACACACGAATCACGGTTTTACCAATTGTGAACGGTAACAATTTGAGAAACACACGAGGAAAACTAGTTTGAATTTGACATTACTTGGCCGGGGCCTAAATGCTCGAGCCCACGATATAACGATCAACCAATCAACGATAATTTTTAACCGCTGCGTCACCTCACCACCAAGTATAGAATCCGTTCAATTGCATTACCGGGAAAAGCTTAATATAGAATCTGATACAAATGTTCAATCAATAGAAACCATACTGATCAATTTTAATATACTAAACTGCTCACAAAAAGTATCGAAACACTTAGAAATGATCCAACACATAACGGCTCGAAAGGGTATGCATTAATCGAAGCAACTATCCAAGTGCATAATTATGTTCTGCGTATTTTGACACCTCGATCGTTGAGATACGATGTTGCGGAGCGGAGTTATTGTCATTTCAATGATCGTGGGTCCAGTTTCAAAAGTGACACTCATCCCTATTGAAAATCACGAATCCGATCATTCTAAACAGTAATGATTGAAATGACAATAACTCCGCTCCGCAACATCGTATCTCATCGATCAAGGTATCAAAATACGCAGAACAAAATTATGCACTTGGTTATTTGCTTCGATTAATGCATACCCTTTTGAGCCGTTATATATTGGATCATTTCTAAGTGTTTCGATACTTTTTGTGAGCAGTTTACATTATTATTACTAACATCACTGTCACACAATATTAAATGAACAAATATCGTGTGAGCACACAAAATGTGATGAGACAATTATTTGATGTTAACCCCGGAATTTAAGCGGCGTGTGAATATTTTTGAAAACAATTTAAAACTCAAAATAGTACATACATCTGATGACTGTATGCTTTGATGAAGAACATTGACATGGTAACTTGAAAGGCTACATAATCTCTACGTAGAGTCTTGTGATTTCAAAACCTATGTTATGCTCCGAGCAATCGATATTGATACACTTTAATTCCATAAATTCTATTAGATTTTATTTACACATATGTGTATATCTGGTCATGTGTTTTTAACTCGCCTCCTTTCGCGTTACACACGGATTTTGGCTTTCGTGACATGATTTTAACTTTACACATTTATATTTGTTTGTATACCCCCCTGAGGTAGTAAAGGTATACATTTTCTGAAGGGAAATTGCATGAGGAAACCAAATATGCCATTAACATTATAGTACGACCAAGAACTAAAATGGTATAATCGGAAATGTTCGGAAAATATCAGAGTTTTTTAATTTTTAATTTGAAATCTATATATATTTTTAGACCTACCCCTATCATTATTTTGTTTACATATTTGACTTCCTCATGAAATTAATCATTAGATGATATATATTTGTCAAAGTTACTACGTCGGTATGGTAATTATACCGGCTAGTGAATATCTCCAATTTGTATTTTATATTTTTTTAGAATTGTCAAAATTATTGGTTTAAGGATGAACCCTTTCCTGATATAAACTGCATTTCTGAATTCCTCTAGTTACAAGCTTTCCAAAAATATATACTTTTGCTATCATAGGTTGAAAACTTTTTCTGTTATAGTCATTTTTATAAATCCGGTAAATTGAGGCTGATTATTCATGTTGACTGTGTAGCGAATAGGAAGAAAGCTGATGATCATTGTCTTATCCATAATTAATTAGTTGTTAATAATAGTTGACAAGTCTGTTGACTTACATACTTAAAGACTACTAAATATCCTTTGAAATGGGACCAAAATTGTGTTTTTAATATTAGGGGATGACTAGTTATTGTACAAAGAACAAAGCATGGGATTATCCCCATTGAGTTTGTACAGGCGGCACCCCTTCCAGCGGCACCCCTTCCAGCACCACCCCTGGTCCCCAAACATCAAACAGCTGTATCTCCATTTCTGTATTAGCTATACCAATGCCATTTGGCAGGCAGATAGCTTGTTATGAGGGCTTTAAAATGATACCAAATTTGTTGAGATAGCTTTTGTGGTTTTAAAAATATTTGAGGAAAATGACAGCATAAAGCTAAAAAATGTAACGGCACCACCCAAATTTGTATAAGATTTAATATCTACACTATTAAATAATTATCTAAACTGTTACATACTTATAGTCCCTCAAATACCGGCACGGCTCTCGAACGTAGGCCTACTGTCTTGGGATTATACGTAATTAATTATGTATCATTTTTTACATAAAATCAGTATATATTGAGAGATGAACGATAGATTATTCGTGTAGCATCTAAGTTATATCCATGCGCCTGTGACAAACGCTTTTTGAACCAACCAAGCAGAATAATATCGAAACGCCTCTGAATTCAATTGAAGCATAATAACTACAGGGTCAAGTAGAGGAGAAGCTCGGTAATCCAATATTAACCGAGTGTTTGATTAAGCGTTCAAATAGCTTTCGATCTTGACACTATAATATAGTAATATAATACATTGCACCATGGGATTTTAGATGGACAGTGTCGACTCGGGTTCGTATCGTGTCATGTGACCCGGAAAGGCCTTTAACATTATAGGGAAAATATGTAATATAACAATTGGTAATTCTTAGTTAATTGGCGCGTGTTTACAAATTAGAACCGAGTTGCGAAAATGCGCGAAACCGTGAAGTTACTATTTTTAAAAACTGTTAATTGTTCAGATTCATACACAAAATGAGGCTGTCGATAGGGATAATTGGCCGCAATATATTGTGAAAATTACTTTACTTATCTACGGGTTCTTCGTGGCCAACTATCAACGTATTAACCAAATATGTAATAATGTTAAGCATAGAGCATACTTTACATATGACAAGTGACACTGATAAGTCGATGCTGTACTCATAGTCATAGCATCATCATCAAATAAATAACACTTGGTTAAATATCTATTAGGTCATGTGTTTTGAACTCACCACCCAAAAAGGGTGGTGGCGTTGCATTTTTGGTAACTAATCATCCATCTCTCTCTATTAAAACTCAACAACTAAATGTGGTAGAGCTTTGGTTGAGGTGTCTTGTGAAAGCCTATTTATCTAGCTACATTGTGTGAATAAATCAGGTATTTCCATGACTGTTTTGCTGAGATGTGATTGATTATATTGTGAAAGTCAGGGGTGGTGGCGGTGGCGGCAGCGCTGTGTACAATCTCTATGGGGAATAAAGAAAATGTTCCCAATTCTACGTTCAAGTCAATATAACTCCTCGTCCCTGTATGGTACAAACATGATTTTGCTATCATTTTATAGATTATTTTATATTCTATAAGATTCTGTTACAACAAACGTGACAACTATTATGTAACGATTGTAATCATGACTCGATTGCATTGTCCTTGGCTTTTTCCCTATTCGCTACACAGTGAACTTGCCCTAATTCATCGGTTTTACCTACATGATTACAAAAAAAAAAGGTATTCAACCGATGATAGCAAAATTATACATTTTGGAAAGCGCTCAAATAGGGGAATTCAAAAATGCCGTTTAAATTAGGATAGGGTGCATACCCCCAAAAAATACTTGTAAACTCTAATAAATATGAAATGTAAACGTTTGTGCTCATTTACATCTCGATATAGTATATTTCAACAAGTAACCATTGACATTAACCATTATTTTCTGATGGGTAATTGCATGAGGAACTAATATGCACAGTAATATTATGATTGGGATAGGTACAAATATTATTGAGCTTTAATCAAAATATGAAGAAGAAAAAAATTGCTATTTTTTGAATATTCTTAATCACAACATGTTACCATTAGATCCTATCTAAATTCCAATTGCATATTTGGGGATTCCTTGTGAGATTACGTTCAGAAAATATATACTTTTTATGGGGTAGAATAAGTAGTTATTGCGATATGCTAATTTGAATCTCAGATGGTGTAAATTGTAAAAATCTGTACATGCAACGGTAAGGGTGGCGAGTTCAAAACACATGGCCATAATGATGTTAGGATAACCTCGGCCCGATGCATCTTTCGTTCTTTTTCTGAGAGTTCGATTGATTTTTGTATGCGTTTCCTGTAGGTTCCTTAAAAGAATTAAAGAAAGAAAGTATCATTACGAATGCGCCATTTTACTCCTTTAATCCTTTAACACAGAAACACAGATTTTGAGCTAGGCTAATTCCGTGCAGAATTACATGAAGGATAAACCCATTTTACACATTTAATGAGTAGATCATATGGTACACAATTCAATATAGACGAGAACGGATTTATATCATCAAATTACTAATGATCCCTCTCATACAATTCTCAGGGGCGTCATCTGCGGATAGGGTAGGGCTTGAATTACGAACATAATTTTGCTCTGAAAATAGAACGCACCTTGTGTTAAAGTGAATACGAGATGTTAAATATTTCAGCAACAATTTCTATTGACAGTCTTCTCAGTTGGTAATTGGCAGATATTTCAATTTTTGACCAACATTTATGTCTAACTATTTTCGCATTGCAACATTCTCAACCCGTTATTTTTGTTGCCCATTGGCATCATCCTGACAAATCTTGATTAAAAAGCAACTCGGGTGATTTATTTTCCTCAATATAATTATTTAGATTGCTGATATCGAACAAAGCCAATAACCCCCGGGGGAGGGGGAGGGAGCACTGACATTTGACATTGGAAAGGGGTATAGGTATGTGCCGCCCTGGACCCTCTAGTTCTAGCTCCTGCATCAGCTCTTAAGACCCCCATTTAATTTAAAATTCAAAAATCGCGCAAATGTGCGTTGTTACTATCAAATTTGAAAAACAAACCAGTTGTTAGACCTATTTCTTCGAGAAAATCAGTTCTTAAAATTCTCTCAGACCTTATCGTTAAGAGTAGGGGATCATCCCGGGTCTGTTACCTGTACAAAAATCACAACCTCTAGGTTTCAGAGGGCTTCCAGTTTAGCCGAATAGGCTGCTATAGGGAGTTAACAAGCAATAAGCTTTTAGCAAAAAGGTGCTGAGACAAAGTTGTTGTTTTTGTGCCTAATATGTACTATAATAATCACGTATAGTAGGTGCTTGAATTAACTGTAATAAATGCTAGCCTATAGTGTAATATGTGCAAGCCTTTAAGGCATAGGCTATTATTCGATTTTTTTTTCATGGAACGCTCTCTGTCAGTGATTTTTTTTATCTAGAAATGCATTTTTTGGTCAAATTACATTTTATAACCATGAAACTAAAATATATTATAAGTTACAGAGCAATACGTTTCCTAATTACTTCAAATCAGATTTTGAAATAAGTTGTCCTGGTATTAGGACAGTTTATTTTGTGATTGGTTTTTTCATTCGTAAATAGAATGCATTTTGTTGACACCGCGTTAACGCCGTTTACACGTGTTACGACCTCAACTGTACACAAGTCAACACCTCCATACGGAATGCTTTATACTGAAAAAAATTATATATGTTTAACAATTCCCTGTAGGTCACCCCGGTCATCCGGGTATTTTTGTCATTTGCCGTTGACAACAAAGCAAACCGTTTAATACATCAGTTTGTATGCTCTACTCAACCATACACAAGATCGCTCCTAATGGTCGCGTGAGGCCGTGTAAGCGACTGATGTTAATATTAGCAAACGGCATGTGACGTCATTCGGGGCTGACCTATCGGAAGCAGATTTCCATTATGAATTAGTAAAGTTCTGTTTTGATTTTTTCCGGAACTACAGTCAAAGTAGATTTATGAATCTCGGAAAGTCTTGTCTGATAATTCAAACTTATAAAAGAGTGAAAAATATGTGTAAACATTTGAAAAAGATCACAGGATATTGGTTTTAGTGTAATATGTGCTATAAATAAGTGTAATCGAATTACCGCGAAAGGTGGTTAACCACCAATATAGTTTGTGTACAACTTACACATTTCACGGCATCTTGTGCGTCTAAAATAAGAACCATTAGAGTTATGCAACTCAAACTTTGGAATACAACTCTTTAAGGATGACCTTTCATGTAGAATAGAAAACTTCAAGTTGAAAATCGGAACATCTACCTTAAAGTGTAATAGGTGCTATGTCTATTAGTACATGTGCTAGACTTATAATATACATGTATTCAACTTTCAAGTATTAAACGAAACTGGTATATCAGTATCGACTCTCTTATTTCAAACTGTGATTCATAAGGTTTATTGTGAATCGAAAAAAGCCATTGATTATCCTTTTCTGTTGCATTGTGGGATCGCAAAAGTGCAAAATCTGCCCCGTCCTGGATCCCACAATTCATCAGAAAAGGATAATCAATGGATTTCCGATTGGCGATAAGGCTTATTGGTTCGCACTCATGAAAATCAAATGATATATCATAGATATTGGACAAGTCCCCGCAGCATGCGGAGCGGATGCGCTCAAATTTCTAATTTATGATACTATATAGAGACTAGATGGCGCGGTTCTCGGTTTACGCGGTTTGTGGTTTGCGTTCGTTAAATGACGCAATACTCACTTAATGTTTAAGAGTGAAATTTCACTCTTTTAGAGTGAATGTTCACTTTTTGTTAGAGTGGATCTAGTGATCACTCCTTCTAAAAGAGTGAAAATATTTCACTCTTTTAAAAGAGTGGGAAAAGAGTGACTTTTCACTCTATAAAAGAGTGAAATCCACTCCCAGAAATAGTGGGAAAATAGTGATTCTCATTCTAAAAGAGTGGACATTTACTCTTCCGTTGAGTAAAGCACAGTCACTCCTAGAGAGTGAATTGTGTTCATGAATAACTTGCAATTCAATAGAAAATTTGAATAACAAACGAAGGGTCATTATCCAAACTATACTTACCTTTTCTCGACCTAACAAATGCTCTCATTTGCCTATGTTACATTATCACTTCCTTTCGGTAGTGAAACGATATCATATACCAACATAATATTTCTATATGTAAAGTATCTAAATCTACTTTCTATGGTGTTTTTTATCGATGATGTTTTTACGCGTTTCATTACTGTAATTTATATTTAATCATTATTGCAGAAACAATTAACATTGATATCATCATTAATTATCACTTCAATAATGTTTAAATTAAATTAAATAAAGAATATTTTGAGTTTTTGAATATTTTTCTGTTTGATTGTGTTCCGGCTCTCAAATTATTTTAATCTGGTACAACTGATCACTCACACAGAGTGAAAAGTCACTCGACACAGAGTGAAAATCACTCTTTTCGAGTGACAATAATTTCACTCTGAACTCATCAACCGCACAGAGTGAAAAGTCACTCGACACATAGTGAAAAGTCACTCGACACCGAGTGAAAAATCACTATTTACGAGTGACAATGACTTCACTCTGAACAAGGAGTGACATTTTCACTCTTTTACATTAAGAGAGTAGGATCATATCGGAACCGTATTCGACGTGATGGTTGCGATATTATTAACCGTCACCAACATTTCATTCATAATAGGGAGAAACTTTTGTATACTATGGTGTTAATGACCTTCCCGCATCGTATATCATGTTGGCCTGTAACCATTTCAAACATGGAACAACATACAACTTGCGCGATATTTTGCTCTCAATTGTCACAGACATAGTGCACGTAATACTGGAGCGATTAGAGATTGAACAGTACCCGCAAGAAGCTACAGTTATGATGAACCATTCCCATTTTTTAAAATGCTATAAATCGCTTCATTCTTTTAATTTTGGAAGAAGTATGGGGCACGGCTGTTTGATCCCACATAATTTGTCCGTTTTATTCTGAGAACACCGTAACTTGCTGGCCCGGTTCTGGTTTTAACTGATTCAAGTACCTGAATATAAATTTCAGAACATTTGTTAGTGCCATTTCTGAGAAATAGAGCTTTGAATATTATTATTTACTATAATAGCGCCCTCATCGGCCACATTTTCCATATAGTTACATGTAACATGTGTGTAAAGAAGAAGATGCCGATAATTTAAAAAGGGCTCGTACAATTTTTACCGTATACTCGTATTCATTAGCCTATACCTAAATCAGGTCAAACGATAACTGGGCCACCATGTAATCTTTTTTTATTCCATAATTTTAATTATAAATCGGACAGTCAAACAGCCGTGGGGGATCAGCAACGCATAAATGTGATGCTTGAATAACTCCTTACTAAATATATCACTAAATATATCCTTATCAACGACTTTGCCAAAACAGTTAGTCTAGTGTAGCATTGTGGCCATGCTTTAGGGCTCCCACGCAAAAAACCTGGGTTCAAGAAGAAAAAAGGGGGAAAGGGAAAGAAAAGAGAGAGAGAAAGGAAAAAGGGAGGAAAAAGAAAAAGGAAAAGGAGAAAAAAAGGGGAAAGAAAGAAAAGAAGAAAGGGACGGAAAGAAAGAAAGAAAGAATATTTCGCAGTACAAAAAGCACAACAGTCAACAAGTTGTGTTTTTTGTACTTCGACATTTTGTTCTGCGAAATGTTGTGACCGTGCGAAATTTGTTACCGTGCGAAATATTGTGACCGTGCGAAATTTTGTGACCGTGCGAAATTTTTTGACCCAATAAATGGAGTAGTGATGACAGAACATTTCATTACAAAAAAGCAAAATGTACTGAAAAGAAATCTTTTTGCACTTTGGTACTAGGTATTAGTCCTAAAATCAGGATTATATTCCAGCTTTAATCATTTGAGGGCAATAAGCTGAAGCTGTTAGGTTTATGGACTTTAGTCGTTTGTTAGTTGTACATCGCATAGATACCACTTGTTTATTGCGCTTTATAAATGATTATTATTATTATTATTATGGAGTGTTTGGATGGCCTAGGAAAGCTCTCCTTGCTATGAATATTAACATTTATTTTAATTTATTTTAATACACTTTGGCTTGGTTCATAAACACATTTTAAAACCAAAAGACACTCATGAAAGATGAAAAATGTTACATTAAAATCACAACGCGCAAAGCGCGCAAAAGAAATCTAGTTTTTAAACTGAAATGGTCCAGAAAACGTTCCTGAAGCCATCTTGTTATGCTTGAATAATTAAATATTAAACATAATAACGCGCGGAGCGCGCAAAATTTACCAGTTTTTTAACGAAAATGGTCCAGAAACGTTCCTGAAGCCATCTTGTTATGTTTGAATAATTAAACATTGACACTAATACGTGCAAAGCGCGCAAAAATTCCAGTTTTTGAAAACTGAAATGGTCCAGAAAACTTTCCTGAAGCCATCTTGTCATGCTTGAATGATTAAACATTGAAACCAATGTTTGAAACGCGCAAAAAAATCCAGTTTTTTAAAATAAAAATGGTCCCAAAAACGTTCCTGAAGCCATCTTGTTATGCTTGAATAATTCACATTATTCCATTTTCAAACTATAAATGGTTCTATAAATGTTCCTGAAACCATTTTGTTATGCTTGAATAATTAAATATTGAACATAAATACGGCGCACTAAAATTGTCCAGAAAATGTTCCTGAAACCATCTTGTTATGCTTGAATAATTAAACATTGAAACTAATACGCGCGAATCTCGCAAAAAAATTCCAGTTTTTTAAAACTAAAATGGTCCAGAAAACTTTCCTGAAGCCATCTTGTTATGTTTGAATAATTAAACATTGACACTAATACGTGCAAAGCGCGCAAAAATTCCAGTTTTTGAAAACTGAAATGGTCCAGAAAACTTTCCTGAAGCCATCTTGTCATGCTTGAATGATTAAACATTGAAACCAATGTTTGAAACGCGCAAAAAAATCCAGTTTTTTAAAATAAAAATGGTCCCAAAAACGTTCCTGAAGCCATCTTGTTATGCTTGAATAATTCACATTATTCCATTTTCAAACTATAAATGGTTCTATAAATGTTCCTGAAACCATTTTGTTATGCTTGAATAATTAAATATTGAACATAAATACGGCGCACTAAAATTGTCCAGAAAATGTTCCTGAAACCATCTTGTTATGCTTGAATAATTAAACATTGAAACTAATACGCGCGAATCTCGCAAAAAAATTCCAGTTTTTTAAAACTAAAATGGTCCAGAAAACTTTCCTGAAGCCATCTTGTTATGTTTGAATAATTAAACATTGACACTAATACGTGCAAAGCGCGCAAAAATTCCAGTTTTTGAAAACTGAAATGGTCCAGAAAACTTTCCTGAAGCCATCTTGTCATGCTTGAATGATTAAACATTGAAACCAATGTTTGAAACGCGCAAAAAAATCCAGTTTTTTAAAATAAAAATGGTCCCAAAAACGTTCCTGAAGCCATCTTGTTATGCTTGAATAATTCACATTATTCCATTTTCAAACTATAAATGGTTCTATAAATGTTCCTGAAACCATTTTGTTATGCTTGAATAATTAAATATTGAACATAAATACGGCGCACTAAAATTGTCCAGAAAATGTTCCTGAAACCATCTTGTTATGCTTGAATAATTAAGCAATTGAAACTAATTTTGCAGTACATGTTCAATTTCTACTTGGTCATAATAAATTGTTGTGTAGTGCAATACCCTTTTTATAATACAATATATAATACAATATAGATTAGTAAGCCTGCCCCTCCCTTCCCTCATCCAGGCTCCGGCTCTTGAACATATTATTGGACACACACTGTACATTTTTTCAAAATTTTTGAACGCACCCCTTGAAAACAAACACGGAGTTGCTACAGCATCCCAGCACCCCCACTTCCCAGGGGCTTGTAAGTACCTTTCCTGATTACTTATGATCATGATTGGGCCACAGTATGGTAAGATTGAGAGGAAAGCCGAATGTCGTCGGCATTAGGACTACAAACATTTATTGGTGTGAAATCTTAGACAACGAAAGAAAAAAACCCTCTTATACGAGCCCGACTGACCCATTTTTTTAGAATTTGTTGAAGAATAATTTCACGTGCAAATAAATATATTCGGGTTGAAACCAAAAATAAGCCCGACCGACCAACCAAACAGGAGAGTTACGTTTGCCCATAGAATACGTGCTTTTTTCGTCGCCTGTGATTATCGTGCATCGAAGTGTTTCTAACGGATCTATTCTACTCTTAAGACAAGACGTAGCGAGTGCAAGATATTTCAAACCGAGGTCTCCTCGAGGGATGTAACAATGAACAGATACTTCCATCCCTCTAGGGATGTATTGGACATAATACTTCCCTCGAATGTCATGATTTATATACACAATCCAGAGACTGCCATAACACAGGTATAGAAACCGTGAAGTGCACAAGGCAATACAGCGTGTCACTGCCACTAATTTGTGACTTTACATCGATGATTACATCCATATGTATGTATTGAGCAAATGATACAAGTAGGGTGATATGAATAAATAATGTATAGACTCGGATAAACTGGCGTGAATTAAAATACACGGTCTAGACTAGACCCGGTCGTCCTAATTCACTATCGCGGCAAAGGATTACCCACTAGACCACAGAGGCAAAAAAGTGCATATCATTTATAAAATGTTAAGAGACAAAACGTGCCTGTCAAGTATAATAACCGTTCTATATTTTAGATGTATCTTTAACAGACTATAAACAAAAGCCTTTACTGATTTGATATGAGAAATATACTGTTTGATTAGCCAGAACAAGACCAGGAAAACCATTAAGTTTGACCCATACCCATACCCAACAGTGCCTCAGTCATATTTGCTTTTTATAAGAACTGAGAGATCTTCAATACATGTACAGAACTAAGAGGAGGGTTCCAAGTCTCTCCAAGAGTTGATTTTCTATTAATGACTATGGCTCAAATTCACAAAGGTGGCTCGTTTTAAGTCTGGATTAGTTAAGCCACCACCATGGCTTAAGTCAAACTTCTGTTTCACAAAACCGAGATAAACTAATCCAGGCTTAATGTTAGGCCAGGCTTTCACTGTTTGGATATCTGTTTTACTTTTCATATGATGCGGTCAAATCCGGAGAAAGATTTTGGACAACGGAAACGGAAGATTACCTTAAAAATAAATGCATATATTTCGGGGGGTTTTCCGTATTATATGGTTTGATATAATAGCATGATTTTAATACTGAAAATGGCAAATCAATGAATGATATCTAATAAAAGTATAGTATTATCATGTATGAGTGAGATTGTAAGCAATATTAACTCTTATAGGCTCGCAAATAGTATACAAATATATACTGTCATGAGAAACTATGGGCCCGAGGTGACTGCAATAGCACTATTGTAGTCACCGAGGGACCATAGTTTTTAATCCAGAGACTCGAATAAAGGCAGTATATATTTGTTTTATATACGTCATTCATATATTTCTAATTTCATAAAGTTCAAATTCAAAAATCAGTTCAAAAGTTTTAAAAGTTCAATTCAAGGGCAGTGCATCTGACGATCGTCACGCTGCGCCCGGGGATGCGCCCTCTCGCGTCACGCGGAGTACAACGCCGCGTGAAACTACCGGCGCACTGTGCGCCGTAAATAGTCTTATTGGGAGCCGTAAATAGTACTTTTGGTAACCGTAAATAGTACTTTTGGAAAAATAGCGTGTTCATCATGTGACCCACTTTTAACCAATCAATGAACAACAATACGGTATATGAATGACGTATATAATGTAATATCAACTCAAACGTGTTGCTATAATTTTCGTTGTTACAATTCAAGCAACAGTGATGCCTCGACGTTAAATCTTTAACATAATAGTCACTTTATGAGTTTTCATTATGTGCCACCTTCAGAATAATCAATCAGGTAGTAAATGATAGAAAATTATCTCTTTGGGAGACTTGTAATTCCTCTATTTAGTCCGGTATAATGAAAATCACTTGGTTCTTATGAAAGTTAAATATGCCTTTTGCAGGGTGCTCTAGGGGAGGGGTTAACTTATGGTTGTCCCGAGGGCATAATCTTTCCAAAGAAATCAGTCACCTTCAATGATTATGGTCTGTTAACGAGATATTTGACATTTAGAACGGTTATAATTGACCGATAGGTATGTTTTGCCTCTTACAATAGGCCAAATGAATAGCACTTCGGCGATTTTTTGCTGTTTTTCATCCGTTTCTGTCACACTAAATGTAAGGTTGGTTTTCACTGCACCTCTAGAAAAGTACAACAAGTACTCAGATCAATTTACAATGAATTTGTAGCTGAGGTTCCAAGCTACAATTGTATGATATTTCATAAGACTGGCTTATATAATAATAAAGTTAGGAGGTAGGAGGTAGAACTTATTGAATGACCCTCGTAATTAGCTCATTATATATTCAAACTATTGTATCTATTCTTTATTTCCTTCAACAGATTTGTGCATAATTGTATGAACTTCCATATTTACCAAGATTGAGCAAGTCGCAAATTAAAATAAATAATCGATATTCATTTATAATTTGTAGTCGATTTCGTAAACCCTCAAATCAATATAATGAATTAAAAATGAGCCGGCGAACGCTGAATGAAACTAAAATCTATCATTGTATTATACAAAATGTTTCACCTATATCGAAATAGGTCTGTAGAAAATGCTAGGTCTAATTTATATGCTACCGTTCTCTTATGTTATGAAATGAGGGCGCTTCTTTGGACTAGCCAAAATGATCGCATTGCACTATGGGTAATAATTCCCAAAAAGGAAGGCTCCTAAACAAGTTATACTGGAATCGGTCACTGGCGGCCTTAGCAGGGGCGTCAATACTGGGTGGAAGAGGGGGACATGTCCCCTCATGTTTTAAGGTGGGGTCGACACAGTATCAAAAGCCCCCGGCCCCCCATGTTATGAGGTTTGCATGTGATCGAAATAGAACAATTTAGAAACTCCTAATACTAATAGTCCGTTAGCAAGACCGACGACGGCATCTACCCCCCCCCCCCTCCCCTCCCACTTTTTGAAGGGTGGGGGACACAATATCAAATGTCCCCCCCCCCCCCCCCCCCCCAGTTTTTGAACTCGTATGTCATAAACTTGTGTATCTCATTAAAGGGTACTGTAATGTGCCATTGTGACATAGTATCATCCTTCAAGTTTACCCATTACTCGTAATTATTATTATTTATTTTATTCAACAAGTTGATACAACTAAGTTACTGCGTAGGCATAGCGTGTATGCATTTTTATTTTATTAAACTATAATCCATTTGCGACGACATTCTCAGTATTATAGCATTGTAAAGGTTAATGTTTTATTTCCTGACGCAAATTCTATCTCACATTTAGAAATTAGAAGATGGGTTTCAGATACTTTCATTTCCAGATTTGGTTAAGATAATAAGATGTCATTGACCATATGTTATGTGTTGTATTCCGACTCAATTACAAATTATATCGGATCGTATCGGACATGGCTATGACGAACGACTATGACGGACGATTGATGTGACTGCTGACAATACAAAAACACTAGTGGTAATAAAGGGTTCAACAAAAGAAAGTATACCACTTTGTTTATGTCATTTTGAGTAACATTCAATTTCTTTTTGACCAAACAGGCTAAATAGGCATTTAGATGAATCTTTTAGGCATAATTTGATACCAAATTTGCCCCCTAACAACAAAGATAAACCATGATTAGCACCATTTAAAGAAAAATATCCCATTTTCAAAAGTCGCATTTCCAATACACAGCACGAGAAAAAAGACCAATTGTTAACACACACAATGTCGTAGACCCAACGCATTTTGCACTGTGCGATCGATTGCCCCGTAAATCCTGGCTAATACCACACCCCGAGAGACCCCATTTGGTCCTTTCTTCTCGTGCTGTGTATTGGAAATGCGACTTTTGAAAATGGGATATTTTTCTTTAAATGGTGCTAATCATGGTTTATCTTTGTTGTTAGGGGGCAAATTTGGTATCAAATTATGCCTAAAAGATTCATCTAATTGCCTATCTAGCCTGTTTGGTCACAACAAAATTGAATGTTACTCAAAATGCCATAAACAAAGTGGTATACTTTCTTTTGTTGAACCCTTTATATTTGTAAACAATAACAGACATCGGAGCTGAGGCATCGGAGCTGAGGCATCGGAGCTGAGGCATCGGAGCTGAGGCATCGGAGCTGAGGCATCGGAGCTGAGGCATCGGAGCTGAGGCATCGGAGCTGAGGCATCGGAGCTGAGGCATCGGAGCTGAGGCATCGGAGCTGAGGCATCGGAGCTGAGGCATCGAAGCTGAGGCATCGGAGCTGAGGCATCGGAGCTGAGGCATCGGCAAGGCAAGAAAGAAACACACACTATTTCATAATTTGGTGTAGTTTCATCAGGATTGTTCAAATAAATAGTTGAAAGGTTGATTCTTTCTTTTTACAAATCCATGGTGTAAAGTATAATAAGCTTAGCCTATACTTTTTTTCAACAATTTATTCGTCGGGGATCGTTTTAGAATTAGTACACAGTGACAAACCAACTGATTACTGTGCTATACATCCCCACAAACAAAATCGAACAACCCACAATAAAAAATTGTTTACTTTGGCGCAAGAATCTCAAGAACATGTGATTTGGTTGTTTACTTTACAAAAGAGGTGATCAGGTAGCCTTAGTGATCAGGTTTATTCGCGGTCATACGCTGGAATTTTTACTTGAAATCACTGCAAATAATTATTTAATCGTCATTCTTATATATTGTTTAAAATGGCAACCCATAATAGCCATCAATTTCATTCGTTTTGTTGGATACGTGCTAAAGTAGTTCCTATTTCTGGCCTGTGTGCGAACGCAAAAAGAGGGGGACTTTTGAATGTTTTAATTTAATAAATACACGTAAAAATGTTTCCTTACTTTTACAGCGATTGACGCCCCAACTCGTGGCCCTTTTCGGTAAGTTTTGTCATCTTTCCACTCCTCTATATGGCTAAATTCAGCCTCACTGAGCTCTACAAATGGTAAATTCAGGGGCGGGTGGATGGCGATCATCACGCCAGCAGCAAATGCTTGCCGCTAGCGTCGGACCTTCCCATCAAATTTCTGATCACTTCATCTGGTAAATCATCACACGCCGGTTCTGGTTCTGGTTCTTCTTTCACATGTTTTACATCTAGGTCTCCAATTTCAAAAGTTGCTGTGGTTTCTTCCATATTCACTTTATTGCAAGTAATTACGAATGTAGCCTATTTTTATACGAATATTTATAGCAGACGAAAATAGGCTTTTAGGCACCCTTTTTATTTGTCCTTCTTTCTTTTACATGTCTTATTACTATTAGCGTTTATTCATTAAATGGACCTCTATCTTTTATTTACATTTAATTACATGAATATAACCTTAATGTTGTATTGTAAAATAAGCTTACTTTCGATTTACAATAATTGACGAGGATGTTTACAATTATTGACGAGGCGATGTTTTTTAAATGTAGTTCCGGCATCATCAAAGGTGTGAATTAAGCCCCGCCCAGATCCATAGATTAGCGGTCTGGTAATCTATAGCGCGTATCCGACATTTTAAACCACGCCCAATATATAAGAATTTGTACTAATTTGGTCAACTTCCGTTTGTGTTCTTTGAGCCGTGTGCCAAATAAACGTCCACTCTCCCTCATCCTAAGGACAAACGCCCCCCCCCCCCCCCCCCCCCCCCTCTCACACTCCCCGGAATGCGAAGATATTGGTTTTTATTGTAAAAATTGCCTGAAATTAGCTTAATTTGTTCTGAATTAGACATTTCTATTACGGTGAGTATTTTATCATGAATAACTTTGGTCGGGGTGATTACATAGTCCATCCCCCATGGTCACCCCCGGGATTTTCGCCTATGAACAACGTCCAATTTTACTCTTTTTTTTCTTCAGGCTTTCGTTCAAACCAGAAACTCGCCTATGGCCATCTCAAAAGTAAACACTATATAGCTCGCATTTTCCGGCAACAACTGCAGATCACCATGAGAGGAAAAAAGAGCATCAACACCTCGGCCACTCTCGCGCAATGTAACTCAAGCTGCCCGGTCCAAACGTGACAACTGACAATGGATTAGATCATTATGAGGTCGGTCCTAAAGCTCTTGCTCATGCTACGCAATAGCTGCGTTCAGACAGGCGTAAATGCGTTCAGAGAAAGATTGAAGTAAGGTCGGATTAACGATTGTCCGTGTTAAACTTTGGAGTAGTGACCGTGTGGACGGCACCCATGTTAAATAATCCGACCTTACTCCGACCAAATTTAATCCTGAGATTTCTCAGGAGTAACACGCTTAACTCGAACTGCAGGTCGGAGTAGCACTCCCGTGTGGATGCACTTAACACGATCTCTAGCGTAAACCTTCGCCCATGATGTGACGATGCCACAAGCGCATCCGATGCTGCTCATCCCTATCAGATCGTCTGCCTTGAAAAAATACCGCTGTTGCTATCAGCATAGGCATTAAATCTTGTATACCACCATCCGACAAGAGGCGAAAAATTACTAACAAAAAGAGAAATTTCGATCTTGTATTCATGTTTACAAGCGAGCGATAAATAAACCTAGCTGAAATAATCGAATAAAGGAACCGACATTTGGAAATAACGGAATAAATCGTATTGTAAACTGGAAACCAATGCTTAGCACCAGGCTGCCGAAAACGGGATTCGAAATAATCAGAACTCCGATATTTACCGATATTTACTCCTAAGCGCCCTGCGATGGTCGTGTTAACTTTGTCGGAAAACTTCGGAGTAACATTGCATTTAGTACCGTGTGGACAACTGTCCGGAGGAAATATTTGTGGAATTTTGATTGCTGCAGGGTCTAAATTTACGCCGATCACTGAGGCCCGTCTGAACATGCCTTATAGTTGAATTTAAATTGAATTAAATACCAAGATAATCACTCTAGTTAGGGTACATGTGTACTACCGTGATTCATGCATGCTTCCTTCCGATAGGTATGGCCCAAAACCCATGTATAAATTTGATATCGATATTGGTATATATTGCCATCATTATGTATAACTTAAGGTATCTCCTTCATTCGTACTCGATATGTCTCCTTGGAGTAGTCAGTCTATCAACTAAACATGTTTTGTTATCATTGTGAATTATATTGAGACAAGAAAGTGTTTGAAGCTGGTGCCATTTCTAACACTAGTGGAACCGATGTTATTATTACGATTACGTCTTTGCATGCGTTCAATGACAAGGACTTTATCTGTTAGATTCCATGGTGTCTTCTTTATATACACAAAGAATTAAGTTAAGCACCCCCCCCCCCCGTTTTTTTACAACCTCGCACATTACAAGTTTGTTGTCGTCAAAACAGTGTAGTATACCCATGATATTGCTATATTTTCTGGAGAAGTGATATTATGGTCACATAAAAACATAACAATCATGCCGTTTTCAATATTTTATTCTGAATAATTTAAGGTGACATTTTTTGGGAATTTTAGGCATATTTTCACCTCAATTTAAGTATGGAGCTATAGGTCCATCACGGACAGTGTGGATGACGTTTATGTTTTCTAACGTACAGTCATTGTTCTGAGAAGACCTCTAGCGATCTTTGCGTCAATAACGTGTGTAGGACCCACGTGATCGGATCACTGACTCAACCCTACGACCTACGACCACGTGGATGATAACACGAGCGATGGGCGTCACAGATGAGTGCACTCATCTGCATTTCATCAATGGATAATTGCTAATGTCATACCAATCATTATTATTTGATCTCACATACCTTAGAATATATGCCAATGTATACATATATTAGGGGGTGCTTAACTTAATTCTTTGTGTATACATTAGTCTTCTTCAATTGATTGCTCTATTCTATCAGAAAAAGAATGGTGTTGGTCGATTACAAAAGAATGTTTTGAAAAGAAGAAAAAAACAGTATTGTTTCGAAACTATAACGTGGTTACTCACTTCTGTTCCTCACTTCTGTTTTCTTCCTTAAATCTATGTTGGTCACCCTGTTCCTTCTTGTAACGCCAATCAATATCTTTTCCATTGCCCTCTCAGTGACTTTTAGCTTCTTCATCAATCTCTTAGTTGTTGTCCATGTTTCTGAGCCATACGATATTTCTTTTTATTTTACTATTTGATCCCTGCTATATAAAGCTAGTTCCATACAAAGAGATATACTATTTTAATCCTTGATGATTTTGTGCTCAGATAACCTCGTGCAGCCTTAAAGAATGGATACTTATCTCAGTAAAGAACGACGCTAAAAACACCTTCCCAGGCATGACCACATTTTTTTAAAAAGTTGAAATCATAATTAATTCTGTTTAATAATAACGAATTCCTATCAGGTTGCCATCTATCTATCTAGCCTACACTCCACTGCATAAGGAAAGCCTCTTCATCAATTTTCCATTTCAGTCCGTCATGAGCTGTCCTTTCCAAGTAACGTTTCCATACTCTTTGATGTCGTCTATCCATCGTCTGTTTGGCCTGCCTCTGGTGGATGCTCTGGGGATCCAGTCTGTTAATTTATGAGTCCATCTGTTGTCTTCCCTCCTGGCTAGATGGCCAGCCCATCTCCATTTATTTGATTTTATTTCCAGTATGATGTCCCTCACTTCTGTTTTCTTCCTTAAATCTATGTTGGTCACCCTGTTCCTTCTTGTAACGCCAATCAATATCTTTTCCATTGCCCTCTCAGTGACTTTTAGCTTCTTCATCAATCTCTTAGTTGTTGTCCATGTTTCTGAGCCATACGATAGCACTGGGATGATACACTGGTTGAAAACTGGTCGCTTTAGTGCCTATGGTAGCTCATCATCACAAAAGATAAAGCTGAGCTTACCAAACTTCACCCATGCTAGCTGTATCCTTCTGTTCACTTTCCCTGCTGTTTCATTTCCAGAGAAATTTCCTTGCCCAGGTATATAACTGTCCACTTTTTTCTATGGTTTTACCTTGAACTGTTATTGCATAATCTTTCAGCTTGTTGTGCATCATCACTTTTGTCTTCATGATGTTCATGTTAAGTCCAGCCTTGTTGCTCTCTTCACCTAGTTCTCGGATCATCTTCTGCAATTTCCGGGGCTCATGGCTGAGAAGTAGGATGTCATCTGCAAATCTGAGATGGGTAAGGTGTTCACCATCGACTACAACTCCCATACCTTGCCAATCAAGGTTTCTGACAACATCCTCCATGGCTGCAGTGAATAGCTTTGGGGAGATTGCATCACCTTGTCTCACACCTTTCAGAATTTTGAAGGCTGCAGTTGTGGTAGTGGTGCTCTCCGTAATGACCCAACATTATTAAACTTCAACATCCTGGTTCTTGCCTAGATTTGTTGTAGATAAAATATGTTGATACAAAATATTCATACAGCGAAATGGATCTCTGGGATGGACCAATCAAAAGACACACGAATTTATAATAACGTGGACTAACGTAGACCTTGTTGCAGCTACATAAACTAGTTGGGTATACGGTGGGGGTAAAAATAATGTTGGTATGCTAAGGGGTTATTCAAGATGGCGTCCAAAATGGCCGCCAAAACTGATCAAAGTTCATTAAATGACATATATCAACCAAAATGTATGGTGAAATTATAGTTTTAATAGTGTAATGTATGTATTAGACCACTAGACATTCATTACAGTACTTTTGCTTTGTTAACATACCGAAATCCAGATAATTAAATGCGAGTACACGAGAAAATTATGGTAGTGGTAACACATGACATAAATTGCCCGCTTAGAAGCGCTATTAATTAATTTTAAATTACTCTGTACCCTCTTGGTGTCCTATCCTACATTATAAGTCATGTTTCGTATTCATGTTACTTCGTGTTAATGACGTTGTAGTTTCAGCTGGTGGAAATGGTTTGGCGTAGTATTAAATGGTCGAGAAAGGGAGAGAAGAGAACTTTTTCCCTACATGTAGGTTACCCATGATAATTATATATTTAGATTAACTTGCGAGCCATATTTATCCTTTTTGTGTACAATTATGCTTTTCATATATATATTGATAATTATAACGCCTAGCAACATGCACCTCATTTGAAAATATTGCTACATCCCTAATGAAACGCCCCATTAGGCCAAAACAAACAAAAAAGATGACTTACCCTTTCAGTGCCAGAGTCTGGGTCAGGCGGTCGGATTTTGATTTTCTTTTTTTGATTTTGATTTTGATTTTTTTTTAATTTAAACACGTTTTAAAGATTTTTTCTTTTTGGGGGGGGGTTTTATTTTCAAACTAGCAGATACTACTCAAAAACACGTTTTCATCTGTCTTTATTGTTATGTGCTTCTTTCAATTTTTAATATTTTTATAATTTTTAATAATTTTTTACTTTGAAAAAAAAAATAAAAAAATAGCGACCCTAGATTTCCGAAAATTCGGGTCGGTCGAAAAGGGCAAGTCAACTTTTTTTTTTTTTTTGCCTTATGTAAATAAACGAATTTAACCGTGCCATGTAAATGACACATTTTACATTCCTACCCTTAGGAGAATATGGGGCAACTGGACCGTGGGGCAAGTGGTCCGAAATGAAGGATTTTGTAATTGTATGGGCATACTGCTTTCTTTTGAACAGTACGACTTTTGTTGATACTTGACACCGAGAGATGCGAGATCTTGACACCGAGAGATGCGAGATCTAGAAACACCGAGAGATGCGAGATCGCTCGAATTGAGCTCCTATATTTTGACCAAGATTTTTCGTATTTTTCTAGTTTATTTCCAAATTCTGATTACTGCATCCTGTCATACCAGCTCTTGTCATTCTGCAAAACCTAAATCGGAGGTATTTTCTGCGATGTCCAGCTCACAAAATGGAAAGAAAGTTTCCGTTTCAACTAGGTCATCCAGTCGCTCTGTGTCAACATCATCAGCACCAGGAAGTGACGTCATCAATCGTACCAAACTAAACGCGGGAGAGCCAAATTCTGCTACCGAGTCAACAGAGTTATCATTCAATGACCCGGCTACGCTTTCTCAAACGTCTAGAAAGAGAAGAGGCCGACCCCCTAAGGGCAGCAAAGATATCACTAAAGGTGTATCCTCCAAGGAATCCCAAGATAGTGTAGAAGCTGTTGAGGTATGGTCCTGTAGAGTATGTAGTATAGATTTTCAAAATCCCGATGACAAACTTATGCAATGTGAAAGATGTGATGGGGCAACTTGCGTGAAATGTCTAAATATGGATGACCAGACGTATAACCTGTTGAAAGGTAGAGTAGATTTACATTGGTATTGTGGATCCTGTGACAAATTAGCCATGTCCGCGATAAAAGCTGATTGGGAGATAGAAGAGAAATGTGCTTCATATATGGCATCCGTCACCAAGCGTATAGATGAAATGCAAGTAAGCTTAGACAAAAAAGCAGACAAAGCCACTGTTGACGAGCTCGCTGCTGACCTCAGTGCAACAAAATCCACGCTAAATGGTGCAAACCAGGATATAGCCAAATTATCGGACACGATTGAACTTATGCGCTCGGAACAAAACGAGATAGAGAAGAGAAAAAGCAATCTGGTGATCCGTGGATTATCTGAGCAAAATGAGAGCAAATCATCCGACTTGGAGGTGTACAACCAGCTGTTTGTCAAGATTGGAGTGAAGACGTCACCAATATCAACACACAGACTTGGTAGAGAAAATCAAGATGGGAAACCAAGGCCACTCAAAGTGATCATGCCAAATGAAAAGGACAAAGTTGACGCCTTGAAGTGTGGTCCTAATGTGAGGAAGATAAACAAATCTGAGGTGTGCTTCAATCCACTCAGAGTCTTCATTTGCCCTGATATGACCATCCTGCAAAGAAAAGACGACATAAAGCTACGAGAAGACCTCAGGACCAAAAGAGAGAGTGACCCAAACTGGATCATCAGAGGAAACAGACTGGTGTTGAGAAAAACCACACCTCCAAAACCTCCAGACAAGGACGCTGTGGAAGAAGAGTCAACAAACTAGACTTCCAAGATGTACAGCACACCAGCACTTGCAGCACGTCAACTTTCGGCACTCACCGCACTACGCACCTGCACAAGGGAAAGGAGTACAACCCTCTAAAGATTGTTCATCTAAATGCTTTTAACATTAAAAATAAATATATTGAACTCAAAGAACTTTTGCATGAAAATGACATTGATGTTTGCGCCATCACCGAGACGTGGTTGGATAATTCAATCATTAGTACGGAATTTACTCCTAACGACTACCTCTGTTTCCGCAAAGACCGCTGCTTAGATTTCTATCCAGAAGGCACGTACTCTGAGATAGGACGTGGTGGTTCTCTACTACTTATTAAAAGAAACTTGAACCCAACTCCGTATACAAAAGGCGACGTTGACGCTGAAGTTGTATGGTGCAACATTCATCCTCATCCAAAGATTACTATCTTATGCGGAGTGGTGTATAGACCAGAGAGAGGTGGTGAACCCAACCTGATTAAAATTTGCAAATCTATTGACACCATTGATAATGACAACGTGGTACTTGTAGGAGACTTCAACTTCAGAGACATTGACTGGAAAACAAATGAAGCTCATACCCCACTGTCAAGGAATTTCATGTCTTGCCTAGATGACAACATGCTGTTCCAAATGGTAAAGGAACCCACAAGAGGTGACAACATCCTAGACCTAGCCTTAACTGGAAACCCAGACATAATTCACTCCGTCTTCGTCGGCGAAAAACTAGGAGCGAGTGATCATAGAAGTGTATTTTTGGAACTGAGAATTCCAGTCCCGCGCATAGCATTGACTGAACGCAAAATCTATTTGTATTCCAAATCTGACTACAAAGCCTTCAGCGAAGCAGTGAAGACCACAGACTGGGACCAAGAGTTTGATGACAAAAAGCTTTGTGACAAATGGGACATACTCAAGAACAAATATAATGGCTGGATCGAGAAATTTGTTCCTACAAAAAATGTCAAAGCCGGTCATCGCCATAAACCCCCATGGACCAATTTCAAATCTGTGAATCGTGCTAAAAGGACTAAAAGGAAACTAAAGGTCAAAGCAAGTAAGACGGGGCTAAATGTTCATCAAAACCTCTTCACGGACGCCAAGTTGGAGCTTGATCATATTCTACACAATGCAAAAAAAGACTATGAGGCTTCTCTAATTGAGAAAATAAAGTTGGAACCAAAGAAATTCTACAATTACGCGCGTCACTTCTCCAGGTCTTCAGCTACGGTGGAGGTACTTGAACACAATGGTAATAAGGTCACTGAAGACAAGTTAAAGGCAGACGTCCTGAACAATTTCTTTGCCAGTGTCCTTAAAACAGAACCCGCTGATGAACACATCAACGCACCTCTCCCACCCAGATCTTACAGTGAAAATATCTACGATATTACAATCACGAGCGAGATAGTGCGCGAGAAGCTGACAAGGCTACACATGAACAAGGCTTGTGGTCCGGACGGGTTTCATGTCAACATTTTGAAGAATGTTCCAGACTGTGATGTCCCGCTCACTCTCATCTTTAATATGTCCCTTCAAACTGGGATCGTTCCACAGGATTGGAGAGACGCAAACATTACACCATTGTTTAAAAAAGGATCTAGACTTGCTCCAAATAACTACAGACCAGTGTCACTCACTAGCCAAATAGTGAAAATACTCGAGCGTATTATTTATGACCAACTGATTTCTTTCGTCAACGATAACGACATTATCTCATGTGAGCAGCATGGCTTCCAGAAAAAATGCTCCTGCGTCACCCAGCTTCTGGAATGTCTTTATGACTGGAACAAATCATTTGACGACAAGAAAGGGGTCGACGCCATTTACCTTGATTTCAGTAAGGCTTTCGACACGGTAGCCCATAAACGCCTTATCTACAAACTACATCACCTGGGTATACGCGATCACATCCTTACTTGGATCCAATCTTTTTTGGGTGGAAGAAGACAAAGGGTAATACTCAGAAATGGTGCATCAAATTGGCTTAACATCACCAGCGGTGTCCCGCAAGGATCGATTTTAGGTCCTTTGCTCTTTTTACTGTACGTGAACGATATTCCTTCTGTTGTCGTCACTACAGCCAAAATGTTTGCTGATGATACTAAAGTTTATAACGAGATTTCTTCTCTAGCCGATTGTGACCTACTACAAAAGGACCTGAACGCCCTTTCTGCATGGTCAAAAACATGGCTACTCGACTTCAACGCCAAGAAATGTGTGGTTCTCCGCATCAAGGCTGCAATCGAGTACCAGTATTCCCTGAATGGAGTCTACCTACAGGAAGTGGATAGTCAGAAAGACTTGGGTATTACTGTAAGTAATACTCTTACACCGACAATTCATATTAATGAGATAACAAAGAAGGCCCGCCAAAAGACAGCAATGATCCGACGCTGCTTCGCTGGACTCGACGAGACAAAGATATCAACACTCTACAAGTCCCTAGTCCGGCCAGCGTTGGAGTACGCGTCTACTGCGTGGAGCCCTCTAACAAAAGACAACATTACTAAATTAGAAAAGGCGCAGAAAAACTGCCTTCGCCTGTGCAAAGACAACAAGATCATCATGGAATCTTTGGAGGAGAGAAGGAGAAAGACAGAGCTGGTTGACACTTACAAATTCATAAATGGTCACTACAAAACCGCATCTGACAAATACTTCTCTCTACCCACTAGAGACCTTAGAGGTCATTCTAAAAAACTGTTTGTCAAGCGCACTAGGACCAAACTAGCCGGCCAATTTTACTCTAACAGAGTGGTCGGTCCTTGGAACAATCTTCCTGAATCAGTCATTTCTGCGCCTAGTGTGGCATCTTTCAAGAAAAAATTGAGAGTTCTTCCCATTGGAGTAAAGGACTAATCGACCAAGTATCCAAGTATCCAAGTACATATATCCTTACCTTCTGCAATTCAAAACATTTGGAACTTTAGACTATTTACACATGTGATTTTCTCCAGATCTTTGAAGCCAACTCCTTGAGTGACTGATTGAAAATTCACAGATAGTATGGGCGATATATGAAGAGGGGTTTAGATCATGTTTAATATACTTTATATGATTGACAGATATGGAACAGTAAATATAAACATGCAGTACAGCCGTCTTAAGATGCTAGGTGCATATTGCATTTGATGGGTGCTATATTGTAGTGTGCTTAGGGACTTTCCGAAATATGATTAAAACCAAGGTTGTGGTTGAAATGACCGCAAAATGGCGCATATTGCTAACTTAGACATTGGTGGTTTGGATTTCCGATCAATATTATCATTTAAAGAATGCTTCAACTTAAATAATTATCACGGGTATTCATTTGGTAGACTTATTAGTTTATGAATTTGCAAATAACACGTACACCATTTCTTATTTTATCTAAAGACACTCGTCTACTTGTAGGACCCGAACGCCGTAGTATTTGCGAATTCAAAGATACTCGCTCCCTACAGATATCTGTGTAATGGCTAAAAACAAAAATGCAGTTTTGCCTTTTTTCTGAAATGTATTGGAGTTATTGATTATTATGACAAATGGTGGTATGTTTTAAAACATTTTGGCGTAAGATTTATTACGTCACAGGCGTGTTTGAATAATGTTTCATCTCGACAAAGTGCTACGGGGCAAGTGGTCCGAAGGGGTATGGGGCAACTGGTCCGCCTGCAAAATCTTAATCAAAATTGTAAAATTCATTTTGAAAATTAGTTGTTAGTGTCAATAAAACATGACTCGGTATTGAAATGTGAATAGAATATGAAATAATTCACATTCTTTCTAGTTCTTAGACATTTTTGGGCATTTCGGGTCTAATACCACTATTTCTGATATTGAAGGATTACAATATGACATGAAATTGCTTTAGAATGGTTTAAAACCTCGGTATTATGAATAACATCTTTATTATATTTTGAATGGTGTCTGTGGTTAGGGCGCATATCTTCAATCCCACACCATGTCCTTTTCAAATGTAGTTGAATCGCCAGGGGGATTAGTTCCTTATTCGGTGGCAGGGATATTTTGATTGAAACAAAAGGTATTTGCTATGACGAAATATAATGATATTGAATTTTATCCACTGCTTTTTGTGTATATTAACCGTTGGGTCATCATTGTCATATTGACTAACTTCCCCTGTAACATAAAAAGCTGAAATATCAAGATGGTTTATTAATAAGTACTAAATGATGATTATATGAAGTAAATAAAATCATTAAAGAAAGGGGTATATATAGACAAATGTATGGGGCGTCTGAATATCATAACCATGTAACCATTTCACTAGGTTCATACCGTTTTTCTAATAAACGTGCAGTCGAAAATTGCGCTTGCTTTGTACACCATTAGTATTACTGCTTTTTACACGTTAACCCGAAAACTGTATAAAACATGAATTTCATGAGACCTGTATCCTTTTTACACGTTAAATAATATGGAAATGAGTTTGTAAAGAAAATACTGCCTAGTTACCGTGTTGTCAATCAATGATTTCTGTGTATTCTAACCGTTGGAACATATAGGACCAGTTGCCCCAATGATGGGGTAACTGGTCCGTGCCAAGTAAAGTTTTTAGTTAGTGGTAATTGGCCTTTTGTGTGGATATTTTTTAACATTGATTATATGTTATATGTAAACAGTTACATGGGTGATATTTTCATAGCAATTCCATAAATATTTACACGAGCTTTAAGCTTTTATATCATGAAATATGCTTAAACGGACCAGTTGCCCCATCCTCCCCTACCCTTTATATTTTAAAACATTTATTCACGCTTTGTATAGCGCTTTGAGAGCTTGTTGTAAGGCGCTCTACCTGTATTAAGCATTTTAGTATTATTATTATTATTGTTATTATGTTTCAATCAAAATATCCCTGCCACCGAATAAGGAACTAATCCCCTGGCGATACAACTACATTTGAAAAGGACATGGTGTGGGATTGAAGATATGCGCCCTAAATTAATTAATTCATGTGCTGGTATTGTAGGCCAATATTAATAATATAATAGTAGGCCTCAGAATATTTGACTTGACCCCCACCCCTTGCTGCAATCTCCTGCAATTGCTTGCTCCATGACTTTCAACCGCTTATGTTTGGCAAGCGTGTCTATATTTGCATTTGTCGCCATGTGCACCCTGCGCCATTGAATTGGTAACAGTATGTCATGGAATTGGGCTGGCGAAGAGGAATTGGGCGCTGGAATTCTGAAAACTGGAAGAACCTAAGCTGCGTGGCAGGCACGGCAACATAAAATGCTCACAGCTCGTTATAAATTGTGGCCCATGACTTCTCGGGATGCGGCTGCTGCCGAATCCGAAACTGTAAATCATATTCCAATCCATATTTATGGGAGTTGTGATGTTTTCCAATATTGCAGGGAAAAACCGCCAAATATAAAGGAAAAATTAACAGTACTTTTTTTAAAACGTTCGTTGTTGATGAAAAGGATGAAACAGAAACGGCGACGTAGCTAGTAGCTATAAACCCAATAAAAACGCGGAGAAATGAAAGTTCATAAAACACAGCGAAAAGAAACCTAGCTGATGTTAAATATAGTTTTTAGTTGTTAACCAACAAAAAGATGATCGTTCTGGTTGCAGTCAAATGAAAGAATGGACAAATTTGCTGCCGCGAGACATCCCAAGACAAATTTGTTTTAAAATACGAAATGGCCGCTACCGAAAATAACACTGTAACTTTGACAGGTAAATGCAGGGCCTTGTAGTGTCTCATTTCTTTCAATGTACATGTATATATATAAATATCAAATAAAACACTTTTTATTTAGCAGTTTTATTTGATAATAAGCTCTACTTAACTAAGTATTGAGCACTATCTGACTAATAATTGATAATCACGTTTTATATAATATATAAATATGTATATTATTGCTTGATAAAATACTTGGTTTGACTTGAGTGTTCAGTTAATCCAAGCAAATATTTTGATTAAAGTCATCGACATAACTATGTCAGCGTACACCTTGCAAACTACGAGGGTCATTCAATAAGTTCTACCTCCTACCTCATATCTTTATTATTATATAAGCCAGTCTTATGAAATATCACACAATTGTAGCTTGAAAACTCAGCTACAAATTCATTATAAATTGATATGAGTACTGCTTTTTTGGAGATGCAGTAAAAACCAAACTTACAGTGAGAGTGACGGAAACGGGTGAAAAACAGCAAGATATCGCCGAAGTGCTATTCATTTGGCCTTTTGTAAGAGGCAAAACATACCTATCGGTCAATTATAACCATTTTAAATGTCAGATATCACTTTAACAGACCATACACATTGAAGGTGACTGATTTCTTTAAAAAGATTATGCCCTCTGATTAACCAGTACCAGATCAGGACAACCGTAAGTTTACCCCTCCCCTACACACAGAAAAATGTTTACATAATTATGTTAAATATAGAACTCCATAATTATTATGCAAACCTTTCACACTGTATTTGTGTATAAAATACACAAGTTATGTAAAAATAACTTGTGTATTTTATACCGGACTAAATAGAGGGATAGCAAGTCTCCCAAGATAATTTTCTATCATTGACTACCTGATTGACTATTCTGAAGGTTGCACATAATGAAAACTCATAAAGTGACTATTATGTTAAAGATTTAAAATACGAGGCATCACTGTGGCTTGAGTTGTAACAACGAAAATTAGACTAATTATCAGTATTCCAGTAAGCTAAAGGCATAGCAATACATTTGAGTTGATATTGCACTATTTGCGAGACTACAAGAGTTAATATTGCTTACAATCTTATTCATACATGATAATACTATAATTTTATCAGATATCATTCATTGATTTCTATTTTCAGTATTTTAAATCATGATCTTATACCTGACCATGTTATACGGAAACCCTCCCGTAAAACATGCATTTATTTTTGAGGTTATTTTCCGTTTCCGTTTACGTCGTCCAAAATCTCTCTCCGGCTTTGATCGCATCATATGAAAAGTAAAACAGATATAAATTATCATTTACTATAAATGTTTAAATGTCATGAGGCTGCCATTCATATTAGCAATGTTATGAGGTAAGAGGTAGAACTTATTATATGACCCTCGTATTTAGAATCGATAGTTGCAGCCGCATAACGTTATGTTCTAACCTACACTTGGGTCTGGACAGGTATAAGATTTAGCGCACATTTATCGGTGTTTACTAGACTAGTAGCTTACTCTTGTTTAGCGCTCTCAAAATTATGAATTACCTCTCACTTATACTATCGAGGTAGCGCTATTCCTCAGTTACTCGCCATTGGTGCATTCGGCCGCATATGAAGTAGCGTTAAGCTGTTGACATTATTTCCTGCGCATATTTTGGTAACTGTATATCATCATTTGTGATGTCGGTCCTACTTTTCGGTTATTTTCCACTGAACAATTATTGTGTCATCGACATTTTCTCAGGATAGGTTGCTGATTGATTGATTGATAGTAATAACACCATTATTCACAACCATGCATTAACTAAATATATATTTATCCAAGCAGTATGAGTAAGTGTTTGAACGTTATTTCCACTGAAGATTGCTTGGTAGTGATAACACCATTATTCAACCACCACAATGCGTTAACTAAAGATGCAGTACGAGTAAATGTTTTGAACGTTTTCGTATGAAATCAAATACTACGGAAGGAAATACAGTTTTTTATACAGTTAAAGCGATAAATATACGTGTTCGACAAAAGTCAAAAATACTTGACTATGAAAACATTATTATTAAACGTCGTTTTTTCACAGCCTGCCACACGCTGGCGAAGGTTTAACCCCTAAAGTTACTTAGGTCATCTAAGTTTGTCAGATTGCCTCCCCCCCCCCCCCCCCCTCCCCCAAGCTTGGTCGAGAACCCAGAATCGCCTGAAAAGCCCCCTCTACATGAGGTACATGGACCCAAATGGGAGTCCCAGAAAAACCTGCAATTAGACAATAACAGATGGAAATTTAGTTTTGGTTGCCCAACTATTGTGTGGCAATATTCCCGTCCGTTGAACACGTTCAGGGGACTTTGCCGGCCACCGGAGTTTATGCTCAAAATTTCTGGCGGCGAACGGTGAGAGCCGGTATGAGGACGGTATAAGGATCGACGGCGCCCCTCGTTTCGCGCCCGTTCACAAGGTGGTGGTAGACAATGGTGGACGTCGACCATCTCAGCAATGGGATGCGAATGGGCGCATGCCTCCTGAATAATGCAAAAATACAGAAACGTAGATGTTGCTCGTACGACGAAGTTCGGAATGCGATTGAAGCGGCGAGCTTGAACGCTCAGCTTATAAAGATTCCACACCAGTAATTAATGTCAGTCCTTGCAGAAGTCAATCAAACTTTTTTTTCTTCAGCTGGGCATCATGTGGCCCAATGATTATAGAATTAATAAGAAATGGTACTTATTGCGCCCAAATGATTAAAGTTGTAGTTTAGTCATGATTTTAGGACTATAACCTAATACCACAGTGCAAAAAGAAATATTTTCAATTTTGTAGGTTTTTTGGATGCATTTTGATTGTAAATGTTCTGGCAACATTTCTCAACTTTTTCTGATAAATCAGGGCGCTACACCAGTTGTCCAACTCTGGGGCTAATTTCTCAGAACTTTCGGGGATACCATGCATGATTGTTTTGATTAAATGATCAAAGATATCATGAAATTTAAGGAAAATGTCAAATTGAAAAATCCAGTCGCTTTATAAGCGAGAAAACGGGCATTTTGTAACACGCCTTTAGCATGTAAACCTATAGGCGAACCTTTAGTGCTGTGAATTCTGAATGTTGCCCTTTGCTGGTGTGTTTAGATATCGTTCGCTTCATTTTTCTGACGATATTTTGATCAGTCTGCTACCAAAGTGCTTGAAATTCATTGAGACAAGTCTAATTTGACATTTCCACTACAAAACTATGGTAAGATAGGGCAAAATATTCGATTTCACCATGATTTCAGAAGCAAACGATACAGGCAGATTACACGATGAAAGTAGCCTACCGAATTCAGCAGTCTTGTCGTCATCATCAACAACAGCGTAACAAAGTGAAATTATCTTTAAACTTACTACTTCATGCCATTACAAAGCTTTGGTCATATTAGAAGCTCAAATTATAATAAATAGCTGCCTTGAAGTATACTCGCCTTGCAAACAAGGTCAATATGAGTGTTGGTGGAAAGTGAAATTAAGATTAACGTGGGTGTCTTTTTTAAGCTATATATGTTGAAATCAGTCATAAAAAGATTAGTCTAGATCCCTATGCTAAGTCTACCTTGAAGTAGCTATTTAATGACTCAGGTTAGTTTTGTGCTGAATCAAGGCATACAATATCGTCTAGTTGAATTGATAAAGCTTCAAAATTTAACAGTGTTGAAAGGATACATTGCCTAGCTATTGGATTTTGAAACTTACCTTGATTTCTAGCCTAAATTAGTGTTATGTGTGCAAGTAAGGTTATTGGGAAAATTGCTGCATCTAATAGATTCACTTGTCAGTCATAAATTATCCCCGATCAATTCATCAAGCCTCCTCCCCCCTCCCCCATGTATAAAAAAATAAAAAGGTTTTAAAATTAAAGAGGTCTAGAGGGTTTCAGTATCCATGATCAGAAAGTGTTTAAAAAATACATTGATTAGATCAATTCACATGATCAGGTTTTATGTGATTCAGCATAATTTGCTTGTAGGGCAGGCCAATTATACAACCTAATCATATTCAATTTATAATGACTAAAATGGACACTGTTATTTCTTCTTTCCACCCAAAAATCCCAGGTTATATTTTGACAGTTTGCTGTTTTCAGTATATATATAGTACATGTGTAAGGGGTAGGCCAAGATTGGCTCTGATTTGAAATGGTAAAAAAGTCATGTGTAGCTCATTGTTTTTGCAAAAGAATAGTTTTTATATCATTGTGAGGATTGAAATTGAAAGCAAAAACAATAAAAATTAAAACAATTGTCCGTTTACATTCCACACCAGTAATTAAAGTCAGTCCTTGCAGAAGTCAATCAAACTTTTTTTGTCAGCTGGGCATCCTGTGGCCCAATGATTATAGAATTAATAAGAAATAGTACTTATTACTCCCAAATGATTAAAGTTGTAGTTTAATCCTGATTTTAGTACTATTACCTAATACCACAGTGCAAAAAGAAATATTTTCAATGCATTTTGTAGGTTTTTTGGATGCATTTTGATTGTAAATGTTCTGGCAACATTTCTCCACTTTTTCTGATAAATGAGGGCACTACACCAGTTGTCCAACTCTAATTTCACAGAACTTTCGGGGATACCATGTATATAAATGATCAAAGATATCATGAAATTTAATGAAAATTTCAAATTGAGAAAGCGAGAAAATGGGCATTTTTTAACACTCCTTTAGCATGTAAACCTATGGGCGAACCATTTAATGGTGTGAATTCTAAAGGGCGGTTTGATGACGTCATCAAGGCGGTTCGGCCGATACCCAGGCGTGAGAGGAGGTGGTATGCACCCGGTCAGGACACGTTGAGAACGGTTAGCTAGAACTGTATGGGGACGGTGAACCCGGTACCAGGCCGGTGAGGATCCGGTATAGACCCGGTATCGAACGGTATGGACTCGGAAGAAAAAAATCAATGCGGCCGATGACATCTTTTGCTGATTGTTCGCCGTATTGGACTCTGTTGTTGTTTTTCTCTTACACGGTTAGGGGCCGCCCGGCTCACCCGGCACTATGTCACAGCACCATAACCTTTAACACTTTTAACACCCTAATTCGTCGAACATTTTGTTCCCGCTTTCATCTTTGGCGGACTATATCTCCAACAAATGAGCGTAGTAGCAACACCACCGTAACTAATCTTGATCAAGGGGTGAAATTGAGTTGATTCCGTTCCGAAGAGGTAGTGTAGAAGTTTGCAAAATTCATCTTTGTTTTATTCTTTCTGACCGTGTAGTTTTAACCGTGTAGTTTAAGCTTAAAAGCTGTGTTTTTAACGTCAATCTACGCTTGTTTATTGATACCGAAGGATGGGGAAAATCCTCGACTGCATTTACATTTCAGTTTATTTGCCGGTGTATTAATGCGCGCGATGACGTCATAGCCATCCATTACAGCCTGACAAGGGATGTCCGAAATATTGCGGGGTCCAATCAAAATGACTGAATAAAGTAATTGCCATGTCAAACCCCGCCCACTGCATTAGAACTTATTTTGAAGGAGCTCTATTACTTATTAGTACTTTTACACAACGTATTACAAATTTGCACATTCTGTAAACCTTATAATCTCTTCTTTTTATTTATGACATAAAATCCAAGATTACATAATCTTTTTTTTCTCAATTACGCGTGGTCATCGAGAGATATGTCAAAAACACATTCAACCGATTTCATAGAATCTCTTAATTAACATATCGATATCGCTTGAATACAGCAATGCTCCGTAATCCCTTTATGATTTGTAAATAATTTTATTTCATTCTATGTGTAATATATTAAACAATAAATATGTCTTTTATTGATATTGTTAATATTTAAGGATGTAGGCCTATGTTCCGATCACTTTTTGTGGCTATGTTTTCTTTTTTCACATCAAGATATTTTGATATCAGAAGAATCCCCATATTTTTAAAATATTATGGGCCCTTCACATGTATCCGTGTGAGCTGGGCGGCCCCTTACCGTCTTATAGAAAAACAACAGAGTCCAACACGGTGAACAATCAGCAAAAAATGTCAACGGCCGCATTGACATTTTTTTGCCACCGAGTTCATACCGTTCTATACCGGGTCCTCATCGCCCTGGTACCGGGCTCATACTACCTCCTCACCAGTTCCTCATCGGCCGGAACGCCCGTTCGTACCTCCTTGATAACGTCATCAAACCGCCCTTTATCAGCTAAGCGCTCAAGCTCGCCGCTTCACTCACATTACGGGAATCTCTGGGAATCTCTGTAGGCCTATGTGTCAGCCCCTAACCGTATGAAAAATTGATGCAGACAGCGGCACTCGGTGATTTGAGCGTTCTCAAAACTCCTGCCGGGTGAGTAAAAGCTTCGGCGAACGGTGAGAGCCCGGTTTGAGGACGGTATAAGACGGCGCACCCGTTTCGCGCCTGTTCGCAGGGGTGGTGGTAGGCGGCTACCTTACCGTCTAATAGAAAACAACAGAGTCAGAACAAACAGTAAAAAATGTCAACGGGCACATTGATTTTTGTTGTGGTCACCTGGTCCATACTATTATATACCGGGTCTATACCGTGTCCTCACCGGCCTGGTACCGGGCTCACCGGCCTCATACAATTCTAGTTTACCGTTCTCACCGTGTCCTCACCGTGTGCATACCACCTCCGAACCGTCTTGATTACGTCATCAAACCGCCCTTTTTAAGCTGAGCGCTCAAGCTCGCCGCTTCATTTGCATTCCGGAATTAGCACGATGTTTGTTTATTTGATTTGTGTATTTGTTTAATTATTTTGTTGTTGATTTGTTTGATTATGTTTTGTTTAATTCGTCGCTGTTCTGACATACCGGCACATCTCTTTACTTATTTCTGTTGTGATGTGCCGGTATGTCAGAACAGCGACGAATTGTTTGTTTTGTTTCTATTTATTTGTGGTTTTTTTTGGTTTTTTATTTATTTGTCTATTTGTTTTGTTCATTTATTCATTTGTTTGTTTGTTTATTTGTTTTGAGCATAAACTCCGGTGGCCGGCAAAGTCCCTGAACGTGTTCAGGGGACTGGAAACGGCCCACCGTGTGTTAGCGCCGTCCGCACCCATTTTTCATACGGTAAGGGGCCGCCCAGCTCACACGGATACATGTGAAGGGCCCATTAGGGGTCAGACATGTTCCATATAGAAAGTATAGGCTTAAATGTGGTGAATTACTGCCAAAGGTGGTTAACCACCCGCCAGTGTGTGTACAACTGAATAAGCAGATTTCGTGTGACCTTGTGCTTCTAAAATAAGAACCGTTGGAGTTATGCAACAAAAACTTTGGAATGCGACAATTTTAAGGATGACCTTTCATGTTAAATAGGAAACATCAACTTAAAATGTTAAGATAATAATGCACAAGTCTAATTAGAGTTAACTAACTAACTAACTAACCAACCAACCAACCAACCAACCAAATAATTTAATTAAATTATGAATTAATTAATTAACTAATTAATTAATTTACTACTTAATTAATTAATTAATCTAAGCATTTGTTTAGATTAAATTAATATTAATTGATTAATTATTAATTATTAATTATTAATTATTAATTCATTAATTAAATTTAAAAATAAATGAATCATAAATTAATTAATTAATTAATTATAAATTAATTAATTAATTAATTATAAATTAATTAATTAATTAATTATAAATTAATTAATTAATTAATTATAAATTAATCAATTAATCAATTATAAATTAATTAATTAATAAATAAAAATAATAATTAATTAATTAATAAATTAATAAATAAATTAATTAATTAATTAATCAGGCTACGACTTATATAATCGTCGTTGCTTATTAATAGTTATTATTGGACAATCACTAGGCGTGTCAGAGAGTTTGTTAAAGAATCTTATAATTATGAATGGTATTAAAAATCAGTTCTCATCAACTCCGTGCGAGGAAAGGCCGCACGTAAACTGACTGTGTTAACAATCAAGATTCAAAGTTATTTGTTGCACTATTTTCAAAGAATTTAAATATATATATATATGGAACTGTCTCCTGTTGCTTCATTTCGAGTTCGACTCAAGTTGAGTGTAATTTTAAGAGTTATAAACCCCGTTCCTTATCACCAGGCTACCTCAGTGTTGTTGTTTTTGTGTTTTTCTGTATGGAATGGATCCGTCCATCCCGTTATCCTGGATTTTTTGTACGATCTTTTAACTGTTGAATAAAGATTGATTTAGTAAAATCCGCTCGGCAACGACTCGTCTGACGCAGCGTTGGTGTGACGAATTCATCACCCGTGGGAACGCCATTTCACTATTTGTGGACATCAACAACGGTCTACTAGGGCTAATATTTTAACATTTACGGTGGCAAAACAAATCACTGCAGGATTCCAGTAAACCAGGAACACTCTCAAGAATTCCACGAGGGTTCCTGAACTGAATGAATAATATTAAATGTGCACATATTTTGAATCAAATGCACGACAAAAGAAAGTCATACACTTTATGTCCTATTATGAATGAATTCCAATTTTGTTTTGACCAAACAGGCTAGGTAGACATTTGGATACATCTTTTATGTACAATTTGGTACCAAAACTGCCACAACATATCAATGATAAGCCATGATTAGCCCCATTTAATGAAAATCCGTGACGTTTCCAAATAAGTCCATGGACAGACCAACCTAACGTGCGAGTCCGTTTGCCCATACAATTATGTGTGTTTTTCGTCACCTGGTCATCGTACATTAAAGTCTTTTTAACACCTACTATAAACAGGTAGCGAGTGGAAGATATTTAAAACCGAGGTTTCCTCGAGGGATGTTACAATGGACAGATATTTCCATCCCTTGAATGTCAAAATGTATATAATTTCCAACTTAGGTTTACTCTAGGGATGTATATTGGACAGAACACATCCCTCAAGTGGCAAGATGTATATAGTGTGTCCAGAGACTGCCATAACACACGTATAGAAATCCTGACAATGCACAAAGCAATCACGGGAAAGCAATACAGCGTGTCACTGCCACTTTAATATTTAGACACTTTTACACCGAGGAATACATTCATATTTATGTATTTTTGAAACACTTTAATTCAGAAATTTTAATCAGAGATCGTAATCTCAACTCATTCTTCTCATACCTCGTGGTCTCTTGATATGAAAATATTAAAAATTCATTCCAAATTCACAAATCACGGTTTATTAATCAAATTGAGTAAATAAACACCAGTTCAAGGTTAACAAACTTTTTTACCGCAATCATTCAGAGATGTATGTCCTTTTTGCTTATGAGCACGAACAATATTTATCTTGAACTGGAAAAAATATATCCAAACATTATATTCACATAAATATTCATGTTTTTCATAAGCGACATAATGAATATCCATTAAAGGACTACCAGCGGACCGATATTGCGGTGATGCCATAATTACTTTGTAAACGAAAATGTACATATATTGACTAGGAGTATATAATAATAATAATAATAATAATAATAATAGGAGGGGGAGCTAGCTAATTTGCATACGGACGTTCATTCATTTTTAATGAGAAGCGCCCTTATTAGAAACGAGGGGACCTCTTTTGTTCTCTCGCGACAGCACTGCATATCAGGCGCAAAATGGGTGTGGGGTCCCCATTTCTACGTGTAATCAGCAAATTCGTGCAGCAGTCGGCAAACTGAAGGAAAGGGTAAAGAGAAGGAAAAGGAAATGGAAAAAGAAAAGAAGTTAGAAAGAAAAAGAGGAACGGCCGATAGCAGGAGACCAACCTGTAGCTCCCGTGACCAATCCTGGGAACAAAGGTTTGAAAGTGTTTTTGTGTTCCCTGATGTACACCGAACCATTTTGACTAGGGCTACCCCCTTGAAAAATGTCAGGCATTTCCAGGAGGGGTCAACAAAGGTCACACAGGGGTGAAAATTCAAATATATTCCAATCGTGTCGATATTACATATTAAATTACTCGTCTAGCCATGAGGATTCCGATAATGTATAGTTTGCCCCACTTCCGATGTTTGGTTAACGAGTTATCGGGTAAAACGTAAACAGGTCGTTGACCTTTGCGTATGGGTCAAATTTTAAAATTGCTCCGATTTTGAAAAACAATATCTCAACTTGCTCGTATATATGATCACAAGGATTCCAGATATGGCTCTTTTTTACCACGGGGAAATTGTATGTAGGTCAAAAGGTCAAGGCCTATTGACCTATATGTAATTGGACCATTTTACCTCTTTATAAGGTACAACAGACACTCTAGATGGCAAAAACTACCATTTCTAGAATCCTTGTGTTCAGATGAACAATTTGAGATATTCTGGAAATGTCTGACATTTTTCAAGGGGTAGCCCAAGTCAAAATGGTTCGGTATTCATCAGGGAACACAAAAACACCTTCAAACCTTTGTTCCCAGGATTGGTCACGGGACCTACAGGTTGGTCTCCTACTACGAGTGCACCAATGACGAGTAGCTGAATAATAACGCTACCTCGCTAGTAGCTGAGGCGTAACCAAAAATGTGGAGAGCACCAAATCGGGGTAAGCTACTAGGCTAGTAACTGGCGGATAATTTACGCTAAATGTTATACCTGACCGGACCCAAGAGTAAGTTGGGGCATAACGTTTTATGCAACAAGTCAGTCGATTCTACATGTAGCAGTTGCGTTAATTTGTTGTGAACATTGGAGAGGATGATTCGCTGATGCGGAAGGACCAATTGCGCTTGCATGCACAGGGGGTGTCTATTTGAAGTGGAATGTGACCCCCTCATAAGCGGAAAGATTTAATATTTTTGAAACTCCATTCATACAATTTTGTGAATACTTTTAGTCAAAATTTAAATCAGCTCCTGTTGCCCATTCAAACACTAATCACAACCGACTTTGGGTCATATTTTGACCAAAATGTACTAATTGTCCAAGAATTTTAAATAATGACTAAATAAATATATATATATATAAATAAATAAATAAACTTAATATTGTTTTTATTAATAAAAACTAATAAAGCCACAATTTCAACATTATTGTGAGTGGAAGGGTAGAAGAACAAAAAAAATCATGCCGTGCGAGGGGATCGAACCGGGGTCCTGCGGTTCACAAGCGAAGGACAAGGTATCCACGCCACGGAGTATTTGTGTTAAAAGATGTGTTTTAATTGTATATACCATTAAACTACTTGTTTCCATCGGGTGCTTGTGTTTGTCATTACAATTGTGCTTGTTGGTGCAATATTCGTATGTGCCTCTCGCCCAAAATATGTTTGTAATGTCTCGATAGTCCTTATTTTCAAAAAGCGATAAACAACTTCGAAATTTTTGGCCAAAAAAATGGCGTAATTTTGTGTCCGGAACGCAGGCCGACTCAACGTGATTCTTTATGTACACTCACCTATGACTTAGCAAGTGAAGACACATTTTAAATATTACGGAGGACCGTTCACGTCATAATTTATAGTAAACTATAGGTTAACACTTTGCATATGCGCCAATTAATTATGTAATAATGATAATGATGCTGATTAATGTGGATATTTGCCTCGCTAGTTACTATTATGGTGTTACTCGCCAGTTATGCTCTAAGAATTACATCGTGAGTAAGTTACGTTACAGTTGGAGCATAACTACTAGGGAGGTAGCTTACTTCCCTATTAGTTACGCTATAGTTTGGTGCACTGGGCCGAAAGAAAGAATACTTTAGTGAATTGGTGTGTGAAAACCGAATGTCCGTTAAGGGGTGTGTGGACAAACAGCCTCCGTAAAACTGCCGTAACTTCTTCATTATTCATTTAATCTTTATATAAGTATACAGTTTTTTGCCAAAAAGGGTTCAATCAATCCAACTATGATAATTAAATTGACCATTTGGGAGAAAATTATAAAACACGTTTTTTTACCCATTTTAGGTTCTGCAAAGATAACTCAAAATATATTTTATCAAAATTTTTCATACGTGTTTTATGATAATCCTGATAACATTCCCCATTTTGAATATCTTATACTGGTCAAAAACCTTAACCGGGGTTGTCTGACTTGATACCATTGTATGAAAATATAAAGGATCTTTAAGAAAAAACAAAGAAGACTGACTTGAAGTCACACCAAATATACTACTTCCAGGAGTATTTTCTTTAAAACACAACAACACAACGACCATACACGCCTTTCATTGCACTGCAATGTCAATTGAACCAGAAGACACTGGTGACAGAAAACAGTGATCATAATGATTAAAGAGAAGCATGCCGGCACTGCTCAATAACTCTTCTCTTTACTATATAGAACTTCGGCTTTTGATAGCTTGCTACGTATCGGGGTGTTTTGATATAATCATCCACACTTCAATATGCATGGGTCGTATAATTGATGACATAGGCAAGAAATACCCCCGAACGGCCCCGTCCCAGGTGTGAAGATTGAAACCGTATTCTCCCTGTCTTGTTCAAAGAAGGTCGTTCATCTCTCATCGATCGCGAAATTCATCTTTCCGCGGCGTCACGGATACATACACCCAATTAATCTAAAAGTTCTTGCGGGCCTTAATAACCATCAACGGTAAACACACATTATTGACAACTCGGTGGCAGAAGGAAGAAAAAACACTAAAGCAAAACAACACAAACACCTAAAGCGTCTGGCATTATGGACGTTGATATATGTCGTTCAAATATTTATGTAGCTTCAACAAGTTCCACGTAACGTGTCTTCTGATTGCTTCATCCTAGAGATAAATATCCCTGTATCAACATATTGTATTAACATGTTTTAAAATCGTGACAAGAACCAGGATTGACATCGTTTGATATTATCTGTTGGTTATTTGATTTTAATACTGCTGGGTCATTACATAAACATGATGGCAACCTGGTAGGAATTCTTTAGTATTTAACAGAATAATTATGATTTCAGCTCTTAACTCTCGTCCTCGTCGGGGAGGGTTACCCCCACTAAGAATTTTCGCCGATTGCGCTAAAACGCAGAAGACTTTGACCTAGGGCGGGAATGTGATCATTTGTACATCCCTTTTGCTCCAATTTGTTTAAATCGCCATTTTGAAAAATATCTTATAGAAACATCATTTCCCATTTATTATAATGTGGCCATGCCTTGGAAGGTGCTTAGCGTCTTTATCTGAACACGAAATCATCAAGGATTAAAATATTATATCTCTTTGTAAGGAACCATTTTTATAGCAGGGACAGATTGTTTGGTATAATTTCGAAACAATACTATGTTTTTATCTCAAACCAATCTTTTCTAATCGGCAAACACCATTCTTTGTCAGATAGAACAGAGCAGTTCATTGAAGAAGACTAATTGTATAAAGAAGAAAACATTATGTGCATGTATGTGCCCCTGACTAGAATGATTAGCTTGCCATTCAATTTAAATTATTTAAATTATGCGTATCATGAGCAAGAGCTATTATAGGACCGACCTTATATGATCTAATCCATTGTCACGTTTGGTCCGGACAGCTTATGTTAGATTGCGCGAGAGTGGCCGAGGTGTTGGTGCTCTGTTGGTCCTTTCCTCTAATGGTGATCTGTACTTGTGCCGGCAAGTGCGAGCTGTAGTGTTTACTTCTGAATTTTTCCATGGGCAAGTTTCAGGTTTGAACGAAAGTCTGAAGAAACATGGTAAAATGTGACGTATTCATTTATTGAATGATGGTATTCCCATCAAACAAAACGAATATTCGAGCATTGACATTTGACCCCAAAATCACTTTTTTGGCTCTAAATTTTTGGAGAACGTAACAAAATCCATTTTTGTTGGAAAATGCCGAATTTGCACACAAATTAGACCGGTTTATTTTTACATACACATTTTTAGTTTAAAATTATTAACCAAAAAGTGCAAACACAATGATTTTGTTACGTTCTCCGAAAAACGTTGTGCAAAAAAGTGATTTTTGGTCAAATATGGTAAAAATCAGCATCTTTAGTAAAAAAAATGGATTATCTGACTCATTTCATATCAAAAAAGGTACTTTCATATATATCACATTAATGGTTCAAACGTTACAGCGCCTGATACATTTCATATTGAAAGGGTTGACACTACACTTAATGGTTTAGCGGGGTTTGTAAAGGATTTTATCGTTACAAACTTCACAAAACGGCCATTTCTGGCACACATTTCTGGTTCCGCCCGGTTCTCACAAAACGTGTCGTCTGTTATAATATACACACATAATGAGGTCAAATAGTTACACTCTGGTGAACACGACCGGTTGATACTGCCTCGTCACACGCGTGAGCAATAAAGTCTTGAAGTAATGGGTTCTTAAGTCTCAGTTGACAATCAGTACAATACAGCTATTGATTTTCGCTGGGGTTGGCTTTTTCAATCTGTTTATAGCTCAATTAACTTTTTAAAATCAATACCGAAAGTATATGAATGGGTTTTTTTATAGAACGATTATAGAGAGAGCTATTATGACCGCAAAGTAACAGATTGATAGTGTAAATTGGTCTGGTTACAGCATTAAGTCAACCGGCGGTTGTTCAGTGGTGCATGCGTGAATATTCATATACCAGTAAAACATTTGACCTGAAAGAACCGGGCGGAACCGACCGTAACCGGCGGTCAACGGGCAGTCGAGTTTTGATGTCTTCCCTAAGGTATAATTTGAATCACTTGAACTCAATATCTGTACTACGTTTATAAACTAGACATGGTTTGTTATTATTGTCAAATTTATTAACAAGGAAGTGTTTGAAGATTTTTTAATACACTACTTGAACCGATGTTATGATTACAGTTACGTCTTTGCATGCGGTCAATGACAATCTTTATACAATTAGTCTTCTTCAATTAACTGCTCTGTTCTATCTGACAAATAATGGTGTTTGCCGATTGGTAAAGATTGGTTTGAGAAGAAAACATTGTTTCGAAATTATACCGAACAATCTGTCCCTGCTATAAAAATGGTTACTAACAAAGAGATAAATATTTTAATCCTTGATGATTTCGTGTTCAGATAAAGACGCTAAGCACCTTCCAAGGCATAGCCACATTATAATAAATGGGAAATGATGTTTCTATAAAGATATGTTTCAAAATGGCGATTTAAACAAATTGGAGCACAAGGGATGTAAAATCGATCACATAGATGCCCTAGGTCAATGTCTTCTGCGTTTTAGCGTAATCAGCGAAGATTCTTAGGGGGTAACCCTCCTCCCCCCGTAACCCTCCCCCCTACCATATGCATTCGATATCTCCCCCCCCCCCCCCCCCCCCCCCCCCCCCCCCCCCCCCCCCCCTAGGAGGACGAGGGTTAAGACTTGAAATCATAATTAATTCTGTTAAATTCTAAAGAATTCTTATCAGGTTGCCATGATGTTTATGTAATGACCCAACAGTATTAAAAGCAAACAACCAACAGATAATATCAGACTATGTCAATCCTGGTTCTTGCCACGATTTTAAAACATGTTAATACAATATGTTGATACAGGGATATTGATCTCTAGGATGAAGCAATCAGAAGACACGTAACGTGGAACCTGTTGAAGCTACATAAATATTTGGACGACGTATATCAACGTCCATAATGGCAGACGCTATGGGTGTTTGTGTTGTTTTGAATTTTTTCTTCCTTCTGCCGCCGAGTTGCCAAAAATGTGTGTTTACCGTCTATGGTTATTATCCAAAGTTCCAATGGGATGATAACAGAACCATTTGGTCCTTATTTGCACCAAGGCCCGCAAGAACTTTTAGATTCATTCTGGTGTATATTTTATCCGTGACGCCGCGGAAAGATGAATTTCGCGATCGATGAGAGATGAACGACCTTCTTTGAACAAGACAGGTAGAATACGGTTTCAACCTTCTCACCTGGGACGTGGCTCTTCGGGGTATTTCTTACCTATGTCATCAATTATACGACCCATGCCTATTGAAGTGTGGATGATTATATATAAACACCCCGATACGTAGCAAGATATCAACAGCCTAAGTTATAGTAAAGAGAAGAGTTATTGAGCAGTACCGGCATGCTTCGCTTTCATCGATATGTTCACTGTTTTCTGTCACCAGTGTCTTCTGGTTCCAATTGACATTGCAGTGCAATGAAAGGCGCTTCCTTTTGTCGTGTTTTTAAGAAAATACTCCTGCAAGTAGTATAGGGTGCACTACACTAAATAGGGTATCCCCTACCCTTAAGTCGGTGTTTAAAGCTAGAATCGGAAAGTATGCATCACAAAATCCTCAATTTAAAAAAGACTTGACAGTAATACAATTGCGTAAATGACTATAATTATGATTAATGGGACATCACGTACATGCACCTAGACTATAAACTGTGAATATCATCTTCGTAAATGTTGAGAGATCTTTCAAATTCGTGCTTTTTACTGGATTGTGCGATTACGGCGACATTTCCAAGCTCGTCAGAGAGGTAGTCAACTCCATGGGCATATTTTGGAAAATCGAGCAGGCTCACCTGGGAAATGTGATAATCTTTAAGAAAAAATCACTACAGGGTCCAACTTCGCTATTTAGTGGTCTATATCAGTGTTTTTGTACATATCCCTATGGAGCTCTATTTAGTGGTTTGACGCCTATATTTGGATTTGGTGTGACTTCAAGTCAGTCCTCTCTGTTTTCTCTTAAAGACCCTTTATATTTTCATACTATGGTATCAAGTCAGACGACCTGTTAATTACCTTAACACCTGTTCGGCACTGATTGTTGTCGGGGAAAGCCCTGCTGGTACTGTAGGAGTGCTAAGCACACTGGACTGCACAAGAAATCTTCTTTGGTTCCAGTATAAAATATATTTCTCAACGAAGCACATTTGTTCGGAAACCTTTACAAAAATGTTCAAAAATAATAGAAAAATAAAGAAAACAATTAGCAGATGGAGAAATTTAAATTTGAAAACAAATTTACATTCCATGTCACTGAATCAGATAGTGACGATCCACATTTTAGGAAAGAGGAGAACCAAATACAAGAGATTATCCGTCTACGTTTATGTAGATAGGCAAATTGGCAACTCAGATTTTGAGCTAACAACCTTAAACTCATACATTTGAAACAGTCTTCGAGTCACACAGAGAAGCTGAACGATCGTATATATAAACGAGAGTATATGAAAAGGGTTATCAGTCATCACACAATATTTGATTGTTTAAGAACGTGAATACTAAACTGTGAACTGAGCAACAAAACTCAAAGATAAATGTGACGGTGCCCACTATTATATATGTATAATACAATGAAGATAGTAGAATTTCCATCAAAAATAAAATGGCCCATATTTCTACTTTGAATTGTAGCCGGTGATACCATGCTGGCATATGGTCACATTTATTAAGTTGGGACCCTATTGCGTCACATGCATACATTTGACAAAAATTACATGTGATAATGCTCATAGCCTAATAACTCAAAAAGTATAAATCCGAAGTGTGCAAAATTATACATTGGTAGAAAGCTGAAATATCTAGGATTGTGAATATCTAGTGTTTGTTCCAGTATACAGGGTGACTTAGGAAATATATAGGGTGTAACAAAAGAAATATTACTATGAAATGTAATTTACTGTATGCTTCCTAATTTAAACATAGTGCATTGAAATAAATATTGAATCCCAGATTTGAGAAGCCAAAGGCAAGGCCCTTCCGGTCATATATTATTTGTAGGGGTTAATTGATTGTCAAACGAAAATACAGGGTGATCAGAATGTGTCAATTTTCACATAAAAAAAACTATATATTCTGTGTGGACAGTATGACAAAAATGTATATAAATGTTGTTTGTTCAAATGAAACACTTAAATGCAGTTTATGAACATACCTTTCTGGTAGAAAGGTACAATTCATTCAAATGTTATTACACAGGGTGTCCAAAATGAAGAAAACAAATTCGCCTGATTACTTACAACCTCATTTCTGTATTATGAATTGATTACAATGTTATGCCTGCGCCTGGCATTAATTGCACTGACATATTGCTAACATACATAGTTAAAACTGTTGATCTATGGAAATCAGCATTGGATATTGAACAATGTGAAAATGATATACTAGTAGGGTGACGGCGATGGACATGTTAATCCTAAATACTAAAAGGTGATATTATTGTGCGGATTTGGTGGATAAAATGGGCACGTCCTAGGTAATTAGTATCAATATAGTTAGCAAAGATTATCTAAAATATTAAGGAACATTCAACATCAGGTCCAACTTCATTAAAACACTGCAGAGATATTGCCCCCCCCCCCCCCCACCCCACCCCCCAGTTACCATTTGAAATTGGTAATAATCTGCAGTTGATACATTTTCAGATGGTATATGTATTTGATGTAATTAATTAGTAATATTAATTAATTGGGGATGTAATTAACACTAATTAAGGTTCGGTAATTACAATAATGATACTAATCACACAAAATAATAATTCAATGAACTAATATACACAAGGTTTAATTATTTATTTTGCCCATCCCATTGGAAATACATAGCATGCATCCTCATACACGCATGCATCCTCACCCGCCTCCACCCTGACTAATTGTAATTAACGAATTATAGTAATTAATCTCAACTTGATTTATACATTTTTCTTATAGATACTATTAAAGCAATAAATTATCTTCCAAATGAGACTAAATATACTCAATTGTGATGTATGGTTTGAAAAATATAAGCATTTGAATGGCAAATGAGCGAAAAAATGTTGTCCATCCCATTGGAAATACATAGTGTGCATCCTCACCCGCATGCATCCTCACCCGCCTCCACCCTGACTAATTGTAACGAATTATAGTAATTAATCTCAACTTGATTTATACATTTTTCTTATAGATACTATTAAAGCAATACATTATCTTCTAAATGAGACTAAATATACTCAATTGTGATGTATGATTTGAAAAATATAAGCATTCGAATGGCAAATAAGCGAAAAAATGTGACTAGTCCACCCTTTTTAGGGTTCCAACTTAAGAAATGTGACCATATGATAATATTAACCCTCATTCCCTGGGCTTATTTTGTGAACTATCGAGTGAGACGAACGGGTCAATATGTTTTTTTGTGACGGGAATCAGTTTCCGCACGCGCCGGAGATCGAACCCGGGCCGCGTGCATACAAGTCAGACACTATACCGACTGAGCTAACGGGTCAGCTAGACCTAGACCCCTGCCCCGCAGTACCAGATTTTAGTACGGTTAAGGATTAAGTATTAATTATACGAGAGTCATTTAATAAGTTCTACTTCCTACCTCATAACTTTACCATAATATATAAGCCAGTCTTATGACATATTCTACAATTGTAACTTCGAAGCTCAGCTTACTGGTTATACTTTTCTGGAGATGCAGTGAACACCGAATGTTCATTAGGTTTGACAGAAACGGATGAAAAACAGCAAAATATCTCAAGGTGATAAATCATTTCGTCAATTCAAAGAAACGAAACATACCAATCAGTCAAGTATAACCATTCTAAACTCCAGATATCTCTTTCAGACTATAAACAATAAAAGTGACTGATGTGTTATGAACAATGTGCCATCTGATTTAGTCAGAACCAGATCAGGACAACCGTTAGGTTTAACCCTCCCCTCCCCTGTTAGTCATATTACTTTTCATAAGAACTGAGAAATCTTCAGAATACAGGATTAAATGAAAGAATTTCAATTTCTCTAATAGATGATTTTCTACTATTGAGTGACATGACTTCAAACATTTAATAATTAGCAGTATATCAGTATGCTACAGGGAAACACCAATATAATATTTTCGTTAATATTATACTATTTGCAAGAGTTAATATTGCTTACAATGTTTGCATTACATGAATGATAATACCGTATCATCCATTGTTTTCCTTTTTCAGTATTAAAATATTGCTCTTATACCTAACCATACAATATCCAAAAATCCATTTTGAGGGAAATTTTCATATATCAATTATCATTTATTACAAATATGTAGCCATGATTTAGAGCTATTCATGACATGTCATATGATAAGTCTGCCATTCATACTTACGATGTTATGAGGTAGGAGGTAGAACTTTGACCCTCACATGAACAATTTCAAACAATTCTTCATATTGTGCTTGCGGCCTTAATGCATGCATAGTTGTTGTTCACGTTTGTTTGTGAAACATTTATTACATTCATAGATTGAATTATTACACAAACATACAATTCGAAGGTGAAACATTTTAGGGAATAATATATGTTGCTTTTAAAATAATAAGAATAAGAATAAGAATAATAATCATTTATAAAGCGCATTAAACAAGTGGTATCTATGCGCTGTACAACTAACAAACTACTAAAGACCAATTTTAAAACTATGTAAAAACACATCAATTTAGACAGCTAAAGATTAAAAACCCAACTGCCAGCAGGTGGCTAGAAGTAAACGAGCAAATTTGCAATATAATACACTAAAATGACAATATATAATTACGATGATATGTGTGTAAAACAATAAAATGCATTAATAGCAGAGCGTCAATATACAAGTATTAAAACACAAATAGATATTTTGTTTATAAACACAACTAAAGCATATTATAGTACATGACTAAAAAAATCAGATGCCATAGGCAGTTTTAAAAAAAATGAGTCTTAAGTCCTGATTTGAATTTAGTCACTGTTGGTAATGTCCTGATGTTGTCCGGGAGTGCATTCCACAGCTTGGGTGCAATTACAGAAAAACCCCTCCCATATGTTAAGGTCTTGCTGGGTTTTTCGCGGAGAAGTGTTCGCGGAAAAATGTTTATCCATTCGGCCGAGTGCACCAATGACGGGTAACTTAATAGGGAGGTACTCCCTAGTAGTTATGCTCTAACTGTAGCATAACTTACTAACGATGTAATTCTTAGAGCATAACTGGCGAGTAACACCAGAATAGCAACTAGCGAGGTAAATATCCACATTAATCAGCATCGTCCCCTTACAAAATTAATTGGCGCATATGCCAAGTGTTAACCTATGGTTTACTGTAAAATTCTGACGTGAATGGTCCTCCGTAATATAAAAAACGTGTCGTCACTCGCTAGGTCATAGGTGAGTGTAAATCAAGAATCACGTGGAGTCGGCCTGCGATCCGGATAAAAATGATGCCATTTTATGGCCAAAAATTTCGAAGTTTGTTTACCGCTTTTTCAAAAATAGGGAACTATCATGACATTACAAACATATTTTTGGCGAGGGCCACGTACAAACATTGCACCAAAAAGCACAATTTTAATGACAAATACAAGCACCCGATGGAAACAATTATATACAATTATAACACATCTCTTAACACAAATACTTCCGTGGCGTGGATACCTTGTCCTTCGCTTGTTAACCGCAGAACCCCGGTTCGATCCCCAGACCACGCACGGCACGATATGTTTTTTGTTTGTTTTTTCGTTCTTCTAATGTAGTTCTACCCTTCCACTCATAATGATGTTGAAACTTGGCTTTATCAGTTTTTAATTAATAAAAACAATAATAAGTTTATTTATTTAGTCATTATTTAAGATCCTTGGACAATTAGTATATCTGGTCAAAATATGACCCAAAGTCGGTGCGATTAGTGTTTGAATGGGCAAAAGGAGTTGATCTAAATTTTGACTAAACAAATTACCAAATTGCATGAATGGATTTTCAAAAGTATAAAATCTTTCAGCTTATGAGGGGTCACATTCCACTTCAAATAGACACCCCTGGGTATTCAAGCGCAATTGGTCCTTGAGCATCAGCGAATCATCCCCTCCAATGTTCACAACAAATTTACGCTACTGCTAGAATCGCTATTCTTCAGCTACCCGTCATTGGTGCACTCGGCCGACTTATGTAGTAGCGTAAAACTGTTGACATTATTTCCTGCGCATATTTTGGTAACTGTATCTCAGCATTGTAATGCCTGTCCTACGTTTCGGTTATTTTCCACTGAACATTTGTATGATTGACATTTTTCTTACGGATAAGTATATTGGTTGCTGCATTGATCGATTGGTAGTGATAACACCATTATTCACTACTATACAACTAAATAGGCCTATATATTTATCCACGCAGTGCGAGTACTGTAAGTGTTTGAACGTTTTCATATGAAATCCAAAACCACAGAAGGAAATGAGGTTTTTTGTACAGTTAAGGCGATGCTCGTTCGAATAGTTCCACAGCTTGTCACTTGATTTCTAGAACAGAAGGTTTAACCCCTGAAGTTACTTAGGGAATCTAAGATATCTTTGCATGTTTGTCAGATTGCCCCCTCCCCCCCCCCCCCCCCCCCCGAGCTTGGTCACGACCCAGAACCACATGAAAAGACTCCTCCTAGCCCCAGGATGGTTGATGAATTAACCCTATGGTACATGGACCCAACTGGGTGTCAATGGTAAATCTGGTCCAAAAGGTGAGGTTAGACATCCCACATAATCTGTAATAATACAATGTTTATCTGGAGGAAGTTTCGGCTCTATCAAGTTTTATGAGGTAGTTTGGTCTTTTAGAAAGCAATGTGAGGGGGGTTCGGTAAAGTATTGTATTTAGTTGTGTGCCTTTTGTAATTTATCACCATTATATATTATAATGCAAAAGCTGAATGCAAACTGCTTATCCACAAAAATAGCCTGTGTAAGTAAATGTAATAAATATAAGAGGACCTGACGTTTCGATTCTAACAGAATCTTTATCGAAGGTAAAATGACAGAATACAACATACACTAACATATATATAGACATGGGAACAAAGGGCAGGAAGTGACATGGGATAATGTAATACAGTGGGGGTCAAAGTGACAGATGGATGAATAGGGGAAGGTATAACAAACTTGACAGCTGATTGATGAAGTGGATAATGTAACAAAAGGATGACATAGACAAAGGGGAGATTAAAAAGTAAAAGGCAAATGGGATATAAAAAATGGAGAGTAAAATCTATAATGGTGATTGATGACTACAAATAAATTATAAAAATAGATGTAAATGTAAATGGTAACGAATAATGGAAACGCACTGGAACGAGTAATGAAAATGACTGTGCATAGGAGACAATGTCAAAAATGAAAACATAACAAGAAGTAAAAAATAGGAAAATAAAAAATAAAGTGAAGAAAAAGTAGAAAAAACAAATGGGTAAAAAATACAAGTGATGGGTTGCACAGATACAAATGGAGGAGGTGGGGGGGTTGAGTCTCAATCGTTCCCTTCCTGGATGTTTAGGCCATGGGGCTGAATGGTGAGAAGACGCTTCATCCATAGTTTCTCTCTACTGAGACGTACCACTTCTGAACGGCTACCTAAAGATTCAATGCCCTGTAAGATCATATCAGACATAGTGTGGTTGGGAAGGTTAAAGTGGTGTCCGACAGGTGGCTTGTTGGTGTTGACCGTCGATCTGTGTCCATAGAAGCGCTTCTTCAGTGAGTTTTTGGTCTCACCAACATACTGGACTCCACACACTCTACATGATAAGAGGTAAATGACATTAGATGTGGTACAAGTGATGTGACCCTTTGTCTTGTAGGTGGCATGGGTGGTGTGACTGGTGAAGGAATCGCCTTCCTTGATGTGTTCCCGGCAAACGACGCACCTGCTGGTCGACTCGCACTTAGAAGTGCCATGCTGCGTAGGGAGAGAATCATCAGTTAATGGGGGAATAGTAGCACGTACTAACATATCTCGTAGGTTGCGAGGGCGTCTGTAGGCCAGGATGGGTATATCAGGAACTGCACGACGAAGACGGTCTGATGTGTGGAGAATGTGATGGTTAGTGTTGGTGATGTGACGTAGAGGAGGAAGGTTAGGATGAAATGTGGTGACAAGGGGAACCATTATATATTGTTAGAGCATTTTTTTTTTTATTCCTGATAGCTCATGCATTGATATTATTAATACAAGGAGATATTTGTTCTTTTTAGTTTGTTTGAGTTTCAATTAATTTAATTTAATTTTTCTGTGTTGTTTCCACAGAATTATATATTTTAAATCTATTGTTGTTTAACAAAAACAATTTAGGATTATAAGCAACCGTCGCATTACTGGAGTTTATTAGGATTCTAGGAAAGTCTCCTTTTATGAATCCTGAGAAGGTAGATGCTGGATTACAGTAAATTAGATAGTTGAGTGCAGGTTTATGATAGGTTTGTTTTCCTTTACATGTAGTTTAGGGGGTATTATTAACCCTTTTTCTATGAAGTTCATCGTGCGCTGTAAACTAGTTATGTGATGTATATAAAATTATAAATTATTGGAAAGGAAATAAGTCAGAAAACCCATTTTTGGTATCGAACTACAGTAGAAATTCATTTTTTTTAATATTTTGACCAAACGTAACAAACTCAGTTTTTGGCCAAGGAAAACTTTTTTTTTAATTTATTCATAAAAGTTTAAGTATATCCAATAGTTAAGTAAATGTTGGTTGTATGGCTGGAACTTCAGATTTATACAGAAATGTCACCAACCAGTGTGACTCAATAGAAGTAAAGTACCGAAACATATAAATGTCAACTTGTTTTGGCGAGAATATGATATTAACCAGGACATGTGGTTGAAAGTGGAGCAAGTGGAAATGTATATTGTTGCGCATTATTAGATATGAAGCAGGGAGATGTAATTTGAATATATTTAAGGCGATGCAGTACCCGCATACTTGGTGTAAACGCTGCTATAATAATATCGATATAAGGCTAGTTTTATATCTCTTATAGTTTAAAAATGGACACATTGTTATTATAGCACTCTCGACGCTTTAAACACGTTTTTGTTATGACTATGACTTCAAAATTATATTGCGACTATAATAATACTATTCTAATCTAAGGTGTTCTGATCGATCGGGTTCTACGTACTTAACTAAATTCGGCTATCTTTGAGCTTCATGTATCCGTTCATTCTGCAATAAAAATGAATACATAAAGTATAACCTATAAGAGCGGAGAGTAAGTGTATAGATGGCTAAATGTAACTAAAGTTGCCATAAATTAGTTGTAATCTAGGCATTTGTTGACCCTCGTCCTACCCCTAAGAATTTTAGGCAATTTCTTTTACATCCTTTGCGTTCATTTTGACGGAGAAAAATTGAGAGTACCACCTTCCCCTGGGTTAGTGTAAGCCGTCAAAGTCTGAGAGGGTGGTTGCCATCTTACAATATTTAAACATCGCCATTTTGTGGCTTGCATTATTGTTGATTCAATTGGCGTACATGATGTACTAATCCATAAAAACCGTCATGAATACAGCCCTACAATATAATACGGCTGCCCTGGGGATTTATTAGTAAGAAGACAACATGGACAATGTTATCATTTAATACTAAGCAATATGATACTGAGCTATTAAACGTACAACTTGTTATGGTTCTCTGGTGTAGGCCTAATATGTTTGTAATCAATATCCTTATGAATCTTACTCCCACTAAATATTTTATTGATATGAGTTTTTGGACCATTTAAAGATTGTTATAATACACTATAAATGCCGCTGAATATTGTATTTCCTGGTATTCTAAAAGACGCGACGTATATATACATGTACATGGTCCATGATATGACGTTTTGAAGATGGTTTAGAGGACAATATTTTGCTGCATTTACACTTGATTTGCCTTATTATGCATAATGTGTCAAAAAGAAAACTATCAATCATATAAAATACATTAAACATGATCCAAACCCATCTTCATAAATCGCCCATACTATTTGTGAATTTTCAATAAGCCACTCAAGGAGGTGGCTTCAAAGATCTGGAGAATATCACATGTGTAAATACCCTAAAGTTGCAAATGTTTTTGGAATCTAGAAGGTAAGGATATACATCAAGTTTCAACATAAGTCGTACTGTTCAAAAAAAGAAGCATGCCCATACAATTACAAAATCCTTCATTTCGGACCAGTTAACCCATATTCCCCTAACTCATATCCAGTATTTTTGATTTGTTAACACAGTTCAAAATCTAAAATGGTTCCCCAAATTGGTTCCCGAACCATAGTATGGTCATTTACAATACAAAACAATTGTTTTAGGTCATACATCAACTTTATCACTCTGGAAGCCCTTTGGAAAGTGATACAGAATCAAAATTGTCACAGATGTGGGCCGTATATAAAAACAATACTCGTAATCTTCTCGTTGAGAATGTAGTGTTTTAATCTAAATAATCGATAGAGGGGATATGACAATCTCGGGTGGGCTCTGCTTACGGGAAGTCTCGATGTTCCTAGGGAAATTTGAGTGCTTATTGAGTTATGAACAACATAAGCTATTGTTTCAATCGATCCGGATACATTACAATTATTATGTCCTTGCATGTCTTATTGTTGAGCGCTGTTGTATGCGACTCATTCATAAGGATACCAGTATGCCCCAAAAAACCAAATACATGTACATAGGCTTTTTCAATCAAACGAACGCTATTGAAGTTACGTTCCTCTGTGTTTTGCTGGCACTAAGTAGCCTAATCAAAAACGATATACATTTATGGTTTGCTTTCAAAAGTAACCCACCAAAAGTATAATAGTTAGTTGGTGTATACTGTGTTGAGTTTAATTAAGATAGAAACACGCTTATATTTTCCAAAATACAACATGGGAGCATATAATAAGTTTGTCAAAGACCTCTCTCAAATGCAACCCTTTTCCAGGAATCAGGGAAATAAACAGTTTAGCTTTAATAGTGTGTCATTATCCCTGAGTTGTCATTTTAGGTAAGAATCATCTATGGCGCGTTGATTCGGTGTGAAAGCGTCACTAATTCTACGTATTTCTAAAGGTATTATGATTTCGGGTATTTTAGAGTAAGTAGCTTACTGCCTTTTTAGTAATAAAGGAACGTGTTTGGAAAATATTTGAAACATAGCTAGTGGTCTCTTCGATGACCTAAATAACTTTAGGGGTTAAAACTTCTGCACTAGAAATCAAATGTGACAGGCTGTGGAAATATAGATTAACGACGTTTAGTAATTATGTTTTCATAGTAAAGTACTTTCTGACTTTTGTCGAACGCGCATGGCCTAAACTGTACAAAAAACCTAATTTCCTTCTTTGGTTTTGAATTTCATATGAAAACGTTCAGATACTAAATCGTACTGCTTGGATAAATATATATTAAGTTAACGCATGGTGGTGAATAATGGTGTTATTACTATCAATCAATCAATGCAGCAACCTACGGGCTGAGAAAAATGTCGATGACACAAAATTGTTCAGTGGAAATAAAACCGAAAAGTAGGACAGACATCACAAATGATGAGATACAGTTACCAAAATATGCGCAAGAAATAATGTCAACAGCTTTAAGCTACTATATATACGGCCGAGCGCACCAATGGCGAGTAACTGAGGAATAGCGCTATCGAGACGTAAGTCATCATTTTGAGAGCGCCAAACCGGAGTAAGCTACTTGCCTAGTATAAAGAAATTTATTCGATTACCTACTTTAGAAATAACTAGCACTTATTTAGGACGAAATATATACAAAAGGAGACCGTTGATCGTTTACCCACTAACCTACAATGAAGCATTTTACTTCATACTGTTTTATCGAATCAATATAATTATTCAGTCACCAACGTCCCGATATGTGAGATTTCATGGTTTATACTACATCGGCGTAAAAGTAAAAACTGACATGAACTGGAAGAAATCGTAGCCAATTTCAGATAAAAACGTCCGTAAATCCCTTATTTTACAACGTCGTAAAAATACATCAATACAGTGGCACCCTATAATGAGGTGTTTGATATCCTTCGTGTTTGAGATAGTAATAGTGTTAAGAGTCATCTCAGGTAAATATCGAGTACGGGTGGCAAAGCTCGCCGATTTTTTTTTAATTTTTTTTTTTTCCTGGCCAGGTTGAAGTACTTTGGTAGCATATCAGAAAAACGAGATTAGTTTGTTAATATTTTACTCGTTGCCATGGCAACAGCCCAATTTAGATTTTAGCCATTTTTTGGTCAATATCAGTTAAAAATAGTCAAAATTTACCGCACATTCGTTATCTTATTGCAGCAATATGCAAGATTTTTTTTCAAAAGTAGCTATTACTTGATAAAGAAACATCTTTATACTTTAGACACAAATAAAAAAAATAAAAAATAAAAAATGTTTTGATGTATTTTCTGACCTGGCAACACTGCTAGTTTTGACATATTAAGAAAATTGATATTTTAGCCTATCTTTGCATCTCGTAAAAACTACTTGCCAGGGCACTCAGGATATTGTCCTCATAGGAGGAGGGAGAGATGACTTTACCCTACTCATATCTGATAAAAACAGCTTGGGGTATTATATACTTTAACGGCAGTGTTGCCAGATAATGACGCATTTTGGAAAAATTACAATATTTCGTTTGTTACAAATAATGACATTCATTTTGATACTGAAGCCATTTTATTACGACAAATTGGATTTAGTATATACCAGATGTTCCAGGGACTTCCATAGATACCCGTTAAGTAAAGCAGGTGGTAATATAGGGCCTATATTTCTACTCTTGTTGCCAGAAAGTTCACAGTTCGGCAACATTGCTATATTCAGATAATTTGATTTCGTATATTAGTCGGGTATGTACAGGGGGTGCACGTGCACCCCCAGTACTAAACCAAACCAACTTTTTAGGTGTCTTTTAGGGTCCTTAAACACACTTTAGATGTTAACAGTGAAAAAAAAATGGGATGCTCTCCAGATATCCAAGATGGCGTCCAAAATGGCCGCCAAAACAGGTCAAATCTCATAAAATGACATATAGCAATCAAATTGTATGGTAAAAGTATAGTTGTAATAGTGGGATGATTGTATTCGACAACTAGACACTCATATCTAGAAGTTTTACTTTGTTCACATATTTTAAAATCAAAATGGCCGCCAAATTAATGGCCGAAATTGGTCAAAGTGGTCAAAATTCCATAAAATAGGCTAATATCAACTGAAATGTATGATGAAAATATAATTTTGACGATGGGATGTATGTGTCAGACCACTAGTAGCTCATTTTCAGTATTTTTGTTTTGTTAACACAGTTCAAAATCCAAAATGGCCCCCAAAATGGTTCCCGAAATGGCTGAAAATGTGTCAAATTCCATAAAATGGGATAATATCAACCTAAATTTACGATGAAAATTTAGTTTTTTAAATGGTGGGATGTATGTATTAGACCACTAATAACTCATACCCAGTATTTTTGTTTTTTTAACATAGTTCAAAATCCAAAATGGATGCCAAAATGGCCCCCAAAATGGTTCCTGAAGTTTGCTGCAAAAATTGTCAAATTCCATTAAATGGGATAATATCAACCTAAATGTATGATGAAAATATAGTTTTAAGGATGGGATATATGTATTAGACCACTAGTAACTCTTATCTAGTATATTTGCTTTGTTAGCATACTTTAAAATCCAAAATGGCCCCCATAATGGGTCCCAAAATGACTGAACAAATTGTTTGAATTCCATAAAATGTGATGATATCAACCAAAATATATGATGCAAGTATAGTTTGAACATTGGGGGTATGTAATAGACAACTAGTAACTCATATCCAGTATATTTACATTGCAATAACATACTTTAAAACCAAGATGGCCACCAAAAAGGCCGCTGTCAATGTAAAAATAGTCTGACATGAGTGTATGATAATTCAAAATAGATATTGTCAGAGTGTATACATACATATATACTGTTATACTGTACACAGCGCCCTACCTCGGACATTAACACTTTCCACGCGGGAGGCGTCTGCAGACGTCATGCCGAAGTTTCACAAAATGTTTTAAAAATGTCAACATTACTGAATTAAATTACCATATTTGGAATCACCATAAGAAATGCATTGAAATAAGTACAAACATGCCTAGTATTGGTTCAGTTATCCTTAAGGCCCCATCAGTAGTGAAATTTTATAATGAATTTCCCCATAGACTTCAATGCAAAATAGTCACTCAGCTCAACAACTGTAACTGAAGAATGCATGTATATATTTTAATGAAACTTTCACATATGATGTAAAATAAGATTACGCATTGAACTATGAAGCCGATTTTTGTCTCCGGTTGCCATGGCAACCATTTTTCAGCCAATCAGGAAACACTTGCACTTAATTTAAAAAGTATGAAAGATATTCAAAAAATCTCTTCTTAGTTCAATAGAGCATACCATCCTTTAACTTTGTTCCAAATCTGGTGTGATTTGGATGATTTTTAATGGCAGAGTTATGGTTGTAGATTGGACAAAATGGCCGCCAAAGTTAACGTAAAATAAATTCATCCATTTCTTTTTTATGCAAAAATGAGATTTTTATGAATTATGAAAAAGCTAGTCATCATGCACATTTTAAGCTTTGTTTGAAGTGCAGATCTTAATCAAATATGATTTTGTGAAGCAAAGAAGTTCAAAATTCTTATGTTATTTACTTTATTTAGAGATACAAAAAATGCTATTTCTTTGAAATTGACTATGTGTTTTGGCATGTTCGAATAATTGAGAGAGCATCTTAAAATCACTTTTTAGGTATTTCTTTTGTAAACAGAGTTATTTTTTGTGATTGAAATATAAAGAAAACATATGTACCAATTCATTTTTGCATAAAAATCACTTTGATAAATTAATCATTGTTGCCCATATTTTTCACTACTGATGGGGCCTTAAGATAGACCTTGAAATTTGGGAACGGTTTCTGAAAATCTGTTTTGTGTATGATAAAACTAATAGCCTCGTGGAAAGTGTTAACGGTACAGTGCCCCTGAAACCTATGGACATGAATTTTTATGTACACAGAACGGGATGATCCCCTACTCTTTGCGAAGGAGTCTGTGATCTTTAACGTGCTCGGATTTTGCTCTTCTGATGCACGAGACCACCATTTATACGTGACTTCTGAACCACGATGCAATTGAGACTAAGTACTTTGCCTAAGGATACAAACATGTTGGCCGTAGCGGGGCTCGAACTCGCAACCTTTGTATCGTGAGACCTGCGATCTATCCGCTAGACCACACACGCTCTCATCAAATTCACCAAATAATATGTTGTATACTGCTAAGCTATTGCTTTTAGAAATAAGGCCCACCTCTGTGAAAATTTGATTCAGTATCACTTTCCAAACTGGCTGCCAATGTTAAAACTATAATTTCATCATATATTTTGGTCGATATTATCCCATTTTATGGAATTTCAACAATTTGTTCAGTCAGTTTGGGACCCATTTTGGGGGCCATTTTGAATGTTTAAGTATGTTAACAAATCAAAAATACTAGATATGAGTAACTAGTGGTCTAATACATACATCCCATCATTAAACTATGTTTTCATCGTGCATTTAGGTTGATATTATCTAATTTTGTGGAATTTGACAATTATTTCAGCCACTTCGGGAACCATTTTAGGGGCCATTTTGGATTTTGAACTGTGTTAACAAAACAAAAATATTGGTTATGAGCTACTAGTGGTCTAACGCATACATCTCATCGTTAAAATTATATTTTCATCATACATTTCGGTTGATATTAGCCTATTTTATGGTATTATTGACCAATTTAGACCAATTTCGCCCATTAATTTGGCGGCCATTTTGGTTTTAAAGTATGTTTACAAAGAAAAAATACTAGGTATGAGTTTATAGTGGTCTGACACATACATGCCATTGTTATTAAATATATATTCTGATCATACATGTTGGTTTATATATATGCCAATATATGGAATGTTATCATTTTTGGCGGCCATTTTTGCGGCCATCTTGGATTTAGGTGTGTTAACAAAGCAAAACTTCTAGATATGAGTGTCTAGTGGTCTAATACATACATCCCACTATTACAACTATACTTTCACCATACACTTTGATTGCTATATGTCATTTTATGAGATTTGACCCGTTTTGGCGGCCATTTTGGACGCCATCTTGGATATCTGGAGAGCATCCCATTTTTTTTCACTGTTAACATCTAAAATGTGTTTAAGGACCCTAAAAGACACCTAAAAAGTTGGTTTGGTTTAGTACTGGGGGTGCACGTCAACCCCTCTGTACATACCCGACTAGTACACGAAATCGAATTATCTGAATATAGCAATGTTGCCGAACTGTGAACTTTCTGGTAACAAGAGTAGAAGTATAGGCCCTATATTACCACCTGCTTTACTTAACGGGTATCTATGGAAGTCCCTGGAACATCTGGTATATACTAAATCCAATTTGTCGTAATAAAATGGCTTCAGTATCAAAATGAATGTCATTATTTGTAACAAACGAAATATTGTAATTTTTCCAAAATGCGTCATTATCTGGCAACACTGCCGTTAAAGTATATAATACCCCAAGCTGTTTTCATCAGATATGAGTAGGGTAAAGTCATCTCTCCCTCCTCCTATAAGGACAATATCCTGAGTGCCCTGGCAAGTAGTTTTTACGAGATGCAAAGATAGGCTAAAATATCAATTTTCTTAATATGTCAAAACTAGCAGTGTTGCCAGGTCAGAAAATACATCAAAACATTTTTATTTTTTTATTTTTTTATTTGTGTCTAAAGTATAAAGATGTGTCTTTATCAAGTAATAGCTACTTTTGAAAAAAAATCTTGCATATTGCTGCAATAAGATAACGAATGTGCGGTAAATTTTGACTATTTTTAACTGATATTGACCAAAAAATGGCTAAAATCTAAATTGGGCTGTTGCCATGGCAACGAGTAAAAGATTAACAAACTAATCTCGTTTTTCTGATATGCTACCAAAGTACTTCAACCTGGCCAGGAAAAATAAATAAAAAAATCGGCGAGCTTTGCCACCCATACTCGATATTTACCTGAGATGACTCTTAAGACGATTTTTGCCGCATCATTTGAAACTGAAATATGGTGACCAAAATGTGGCACCTTTGGCAGTACACTACTGCAACCACTCATCATGCTGATGACCATGTCTCTCACTCCATAGTCCGTTCTGGGTGCGATTGTGTTCAGTTTATCCCTTTAACCACTCATTAATACTAAGACATAAATAAATATATTCCACATAAATTATATACCGGTAGGTATTTTGTCATGAGTTCAAGTTCTATACTCTTTTTTCATGTGCAATGGGTAGCTGTCAGTAAAGCAGTCTTTAAAATTGAAATTGAAACATTTCATGTTCTTTGTTGAAATGGTCCATCCAATTAAATAAATGAACTAAGGGGCGATATCCAAACTCTACAGTGATTTTAAAGCATTTTTCTAGCGATTTTACAACGATATTCCAACGGTATTTCGTTCTATTGTTAAAAGCATCGGAAAAAGATCGGTGATTAACTAGAAACCTCTCTACTTATCTGGCGTTAACAATAGAACTATTGTTGTACTCTCGATGGCTGCATTAGTGAAGCAGACAGATCAAAGGCGCAAGGAAGGTTGTGTTATATTCTTTAAGAAATACTATAATATAGTATTTCTTAAAGAATATAACACAACCTTCTCCTTAATGATGATTATATGAAGTAAATAAAATCATTAAAGAAAGGGGCATATATAGAAAAATGTATGGGGCATCTGAATATCACAACCATGTAACCATTTAACTAGGTTCATACCGTTTATCTAATAAACGTGCAGTCGAAAATTTCGCTCTTTGTACCCCATTAGTATTTCTGCTATTTACACGATAACCACGAAAACTGTATTAAACATAGGTTTCATAAGACATGTATCCTTTTTACACGTTAAATAATATGGAAATGTGTTTGTAAAGAAAATACAGCCTAGTTTCCGTGTTGTCATTCAATAATTTCTGTGTATTCTAACAGTTGGAACATATAGGACCAGTTGCTCCAATGATGTACATACCCCCGACTAGGGCTACAATGTGGATCACACTAGATCACCAAACTAGGCTAAAAGACGGGTTACAGACAACAGTATTGCAACATTGTTTTATTTTGTATCCATTTATACTGTTACATGTTTAAATACTGCAGTCCAGGTCAAAAAAAATGTTTGATATATAAAGTCACTTACCAAATTCCATGTATATCAACTATTATAGGCCTTTATCAAGGTTTACATTTAAAAATCATGTATGACTGACTGCCTTTAATGCCATTTAAGTATTTATTTCTCTTCATTTCAACATTCATTTCATGTATTCTATCATAAATATGACCAATTTGTTATATAATTTGTTAATTAAGACTTCCTTTAATGTATAATATTTGGCCATTCATTGCGGGGTTTTTCAACCAAAGTGCTAACTTTCCGGCAACACTGATTCCGTGTACTTGAAATACCAAAACATTTTATTCCATGTATATGTAGGTTGGTGTTTTATCTACCAATTATGAAAGTCGCATTATCCTCAAAGTGCCACTTTCGGCTTTATAGCCCCATTCAATACCCCATTTTTCGCTATAAGAAAATATGATGAAAACACCCCTATTTGAAATAATGGTTTTATCCAAAGTGGAACACAGACTTACATTTTAAAATCATTTTCTGAAAGAGTAAACATGGTTGTGCAATATGTGTAAAAGAAAGACTTCTACTCTATCCCCTTTAGATGTACCAGTGCTTCCAATTTACCTATGTTTCATTACTTAAATAGTGTAAAAACTTCCAAAATTGGTGGGAAATCTTATTTTGGCCGTTACCATGGCAACCGACATCTGATATCTATTATTTTTCTTCTGTTTTTGTATTATATGTACCCATACCGACTCATGCATGAAGTATTGCCAAAATCCATTATTTGAAGTCTGCCAACTTTTTAAAAATATCTTTGATTTTTACAGCAACCCAGTCTTAAAAATGATTAGGTAATATTCATGTGCATGTAAAACTTCTTAAACCAATTTTTGTTTTTAAAAAGAATTACGCCAGTAGAACAGTTTTTGTTTGTGTTTTTTGCCTTGCTATTACATTTTCAGTATGAGCTCAACAGCCTTCTCATTTTTATCTTTTCATAATGAAAATATGAAATGAGCACGCGTCATGGTTAGAAGAAATATCATGGTCAAGGGTGTTGGTCAGAGTGGCCGGGACCAGGTAAGGTTTTGGTGATTATTGAAAAAACGCCTCAATCTTTAGTACTGAATATTAAAGACCCTTTAGCTACATTTGAAATTCAGTGAAAGTACCAACAAAGTGAGTCCAAATTGTAGAGCGTTTGCGTCCATCTTGCCCATTGAATTCACAGAAGTCAATTTCAAATTAAATTCAGAGTTATTTTGGAGTCTTGAGTCTTTCTAATTATATTTGCATGCTGAGGATGACATGAATTCATTGAACAAAACAAAATTAAACAGAGTCCAGAAAACGTAGATTCTTTAGTTTTGTGATTGTAAATAATCTAAATGTAAAACTGTCTAAAAAATAATATACAACCAGGACGAAAATATTCGATATCAAGTTATTCGGGATGGAGCAATCCAGCATTTTGTTTTAGCACTAGTCACATTATGCTATTGCCATATTGCATAATTCCATTTTTCAAAATGTCAAGATAATGTTCTTTTTTATTTGTCTTTTATTGGAAGCTAAAAAGGGATTTTTTGGATTATTGTAGAGAGATCATGATCATCATTTTCATCGTGCACCTTCATTGCAATTACAACATGAGTTCAGCTGTAGATTTTCGATGTTTATTCCTATCCTTATTCTTACGACAAGTGCATCGTGAGAAAAACTCTATTTGTGTAGTGCTCCCGTGATGCATTGTGGGATATCTTTAAAATATTCTTTCGGGATTATAATTGTTACTAGGCGGTCACCCGAGTTTGGCGGTTCTAGAATGCATGCGTAAAGCCCGATCAGACAAACTTTGAAAATTCGACCCTTAGACGACCTTTGACCCCGGACAACCCAAGAAAAGCAAAGCCGTTTTATTTTTTCCACGCTCGACTCGTATTCGGGCTTCCCGTCACCAAGTTTAAGCCCGATCGGACAAACTTTGAAAATTCGACCCCTAGACGACCTTTGACCCGGAAGACCCGACAAACGCTAACCCGTTTTATTTTTTGCCACGCTCGCCTCGCATCGAGCATTGTAAGCACGATCCGACCAACTTCAAAAAGTTGACCCCTAGATGACCTTTGACCGCGTATGCTCTAGCGAATGCGAACTTGCTCTTGCGGGGACCGAACAAACAGATACCGAGTTTCTCATCACCGAGTTTAAGCCCAATCGGACAAACTTTAAAAATTCGACCCCTAGATGACCTTTGACCCCGGACGACCCAAGAAAAGCAAAGGTGTTTTATCTTTTCCACGCTCGACTCGCATTCGGGCTTCCCGTCCCCGAGTTTAAGCCCAATCGGACAAACTTTGAAAATTCGACCCTTAGACGACCTTTGACCCCGGACGACCCAAGAAAAGAAAAGCCGTTTTATTTTGTCCACGCTCGACTCGCATCCGGGCTTCCCGTCACCGAGTTTAAGCTCGATCGGACAAACTTTGAAAATTCGACCCCTAGACGACCTTTGACCCCGGAAGACCCGACAAACGCTAACCCGTTTTATTTTTGCCACGCTCGCCTCGCATCGAGCATTGCGATCACCGAATTTAAGCACGATCCGACCAACTTCAAAAAGTTGACCCCTAGATGACCTTTGACCTCGTACGCTCTAGCGAATGCAAACTTGCTCTTGCGGGGACCGAGCTGCACCCACCCACCGAGTTTGAACGCCGCCCGACCCCGGGAAGGCGACGAAAAAGCGCGCACAGATAAACAGACAGACAAACAAACAGACAGAGAGTAGCGTATTATTATATACCGGGTGGTTCAAAAAAAAGTTGACCCAAGTTCAAGGAATTTTTTTAAACACATTTGAAGTTTCAGAGAATATGTGTTTACTTAGTCTTGATCAGCAGTAAGTTTTGAAATTATCCTGAAAAAATGATACATTTATCTTGGTTGGTTCTTGAGATATGGTTCATTACAGAAAGCATGCACAAAACTGCCTTGTCCACGGTAGCGTCTTTTAGTAGAGATGGAATGCACAAAGTGGACTTACACACGATTGGTCACAAATTGTAAAAAAATGGAGAAAAAGGAAAAAGGAGACATCTGAAACATCTGTCTGGTGCTTGACATTACCTACTTACGTACCTACATTTCTTGGTTGAATGTGAATGGCACATAAGCATAAAGATTGGGATACTTTGTCAGGGCGGGCTTTTGAATTCTGAAACTAGAGCATGATGTTTTGTCGAAGTCAACAAGTAAATGACGCTCCCGTGGACAAGTCAGTTTTGTACATGTTTTCTGTAATGAACCATATCTGAAGAACCAAAAAAGCTAAACGTGCCATCTTTTCAGGATAATTTCAAAATTTACTGCTGATTAAGACTATGTAAACACAGATTCTCTGAACCTTTAAATGTGGTTGAAAAAATTCTTTGAACTTGGGTCAACTTTTTTTTGAACCACCCGGTAGATTGTGGAGAGGCCCAGTTAATGTAGACATCTGTTTTATTTTTAAACAAACATAATTGATGAAAGACACTTGTGAAATAGCTGCCTTGCGTAGTATTTGATGATAAAAATATCTTAATCAAATCACTAGCGCAGTTGTTGTCAATCAGTTTTACCATGTCTATACAGCAGCTTTTAGTATATGTCCCTATTCATTACTACTGTTTGCAAAGAACGATCACTTTTAAGGGGGGTATAGGATGGACGGATTTCAAAATTTAGTAACTTTACAAAAAGTGAGATAAGAGCACAGTGGAAAACTGCAAAGTCTTAGCTTTAAAATGCGTTTTGTTTGAGTCAAATAGGACATTCAGTTCTGATGTTATGGTCAATTTAATTGACGGAATTTTGAAAATCGGAGGCGTTTTGTATTTGTTTGTGTGTAGAAAACGCTCACCCTGTAGATTTTAGCAAATTCACTTTAAATTATATATAAATTAAACAATTGTAATTTTCTATGATTTCTTTTGCCAATAATATTAAATTAATTCATTGCACATAATTATTTATCAACATTTTAGGTCATCGCCATTTCTTATATATTTGTGACATGCGATCACCTTTCATGGTGAGACGTATACATTGTAAGATACTGTTTTCCTAAAGTTCAAACTCTATATTTATAAGGAGGCGCCGCCGTAGCGGGCGCCCAAAAAAAACAAAAGAAAACAAACAAAAATCATTTCAAAAATAAGTATTCACCCCATCTCTTACATACAATGTAATACTACAAATAAATGTTTATCTGGAGGAAGTTTCGGCTCTTACAAGTTTGTTGAGGTTGTTTGGTCTTTAGAAAGCAATGTGGGGGAGGTTGGGTAAAATATTGTATTTAGTTGTTGTGTGTCTTTTTTAGGTTATTACCATTATTGTTAGAGCTTTTTTTTTTATTCCTGATAGCTCATGCATTGGTACAAAGTGATATTTGTTATTCTAAGTTTGTTTGAGTTTCAGATACTTAAATTTATTGTTTCTGTATGTGAAACAGTTTTTGTATGTCGTGGATAAATTTTAAATTATAAGTTGTTTCACTAACAATTCTTAGGATTTTTAGCATCCGTAGCATAACTGGAGTTTATTAGGATTCTAGGAAAGTGTCCTTTTATGAATCCCGAGAAGATAGATGCTGGATTGAAGAATTAGACAAGGTGAACCATCAACGTTTAACATTCTTACTTGTGTATACATTTTGATACAAAGGAAACCACTTTTGTCGAATGTTTCTTCTTTACTCGTATATCAATAGTGTTGCATGTTTATTTAAATTCATGGCAGTGTATTAGATAGTTGGATGCACATTATTCATTACGCGTATGTTTTCCTTTACATGTAGCTTTTTATATGAAGTTTATCAAGCGCTGTAACTTTTGAACTAGCAATGTGATGTATATAAAACTATACATTATTAGAAAGGAATTGAGTCAGAGAATCCATGTTTCAGATTTGTATATATTTTGACAAATAATAACTTGTTTGGTTCCAAATGTTTCGGACCACGTAACAAAATCATTTTTGGTAAAAAATACCGAAATTTCACTATAGGAACACTTGTGTTTTTCGTCATAATTCTTTTTTAGTTTTTATTATTTTGACCAAAAAGTGTCAAATAAATGGGGGGTTGTGGCCAAATTATAAACAGTCATCTAAGTACATCCAGTAGTTAAAGGTAGATGTTCTGATTGCTGGCCCGATTTTCAACTTGATGTTTTCTATTTTACGTGAAAGGTCATCCTTAAAATTGTCACATTCCAAAGTTTGAGTTGCATAACTCCAATGGTTCTAATTTTAGAAGCACATGGTCACGAGAATTTTGCCCATTGAGTAGTACACAAACTGGCTGGTGGTTAACCACCTTTGGCAGTAATTCACCACATTTAAGCCTATAATTTCTTGATGGAATATTTCTGGCCCCTAAGATTTTACAGACATAATGAGAAAAATATGGGGATTCTTCTGATATCAAAATATCTTGTAGAAAAGATCATAGCCCAAAAAAAGTGATCGGAACATACACCTTTAAGTAAATGTTGGTTGTATGGCCGGAACTTCAGATTTGTTTCTCTCAACCAACCAGTCGAGCAACTCACAGAAATACCTGCCCCACAGAAATGTCACCTACCAGTGTGATTCAATAGAAGTAAAGTACCGAAACATAATTTATAAATGTCAACTTGTTCTGGCGAGAATATGAAATTAACCAGGACATGTGGTTGAAAGTGGGGCTAGCGGAAGTGTATATGTTGTGCATTATTATATATGATGCAGGGAGTTGTAATTTGAATATATTTCAGGCGATGCAGTACCCGCAAACTTGATGTTAACGCTGTTATAATATTATCAATATTGGCTAGAGTTATATTTCTCATAGTTTAAAAATTGACTAAAATGTCATAGCACTCTCGACGCTTAAACACGTTTTTGTTATGACTACGATTTTCAAAATATATTGCGACTATAATAAAACTATTCTTATCTAAGGTGTTCCGATCAATCGGGGTCTTTACGTACTTAACTAAATTCGGCTATCTTTGAGCTTCTTTTATCCGTTTATTCTGCAATAAAAAGTAACCTATAAGAGCGAGAGTAAATTGTATAGACGGCTAAATGTAAATATAGTTGCCATAAATCTGAGCATTTGTTGACCCTCGTCTTACTCCTAAGAATGTTAGGTAGACGAAGACAAATTGGGAGTACCGCCTTCCCCTGGGTTAGGGTAAGCCGTCAAAGTCTGATGGTAGGAGGTGGTTGCCATCTTACAATATTTAAACATCGCCATTTTGAGAAATAGCTTAGTAGTATAGTCTTGAATCTTATAGTATATATGAGAAACGTCACTTTCCTCACTTATAAGCCAAAAACCTGGTGACATTCCGATATTTGGAACTTTTTTGGCGAACATTATAATGTTAGCCTTTAGATATAAAGGGGTAAAAAGGTAAGTCCCCCATAAAATTAGATTACTTTTGTTTACATACCTTTACACACAATTAGGCGTTTGGGGAAATTGAAACGATTATGAAAAGAAGGAACGCTTGGCTACCAATAGAACGTTTTCCATTTTCGATATCATGTTTACTTTTCCCAAAACAGTCACATTTCCTCAAAATGATGTTTTCAGAAAAAGTGGCTCTTACTTGTATCGGTTTTTGGCAAATTTCATGTTAACTGAAACATCATTTTGGGGATATTTGACTTTTTGGGGGGGAAAGTAAACATGGTATTGGAAAGGTGAAAATTCGTACGGATAGCTAAGCGGGTTTCTTTTTCAGAAAAGTTTCATTTTCTTAAAACGTCTAATTGTCTTGGGTGTTTCGCAAACAAAATTGTATATAATTTTGAAAATTGCCACTGTTTCTGAGAATATCGTTTTGGTAAAAATGAGGCCAATTTTGGGAAAAGTAAACATGATATTGAACAGAAGAAACATTATGTGAGAAGCCAAGTCAAAACGATTTATCCTGTGCGGAGTTATGCAAACAGATTTTGTCTAATTTGCGTTTTTGAATTTACTGGTATGGGACCAAGTACCACCTTTTCTGAAAACATCATTTTGGGGAAATGTGACTGTTTTGGGAAAAGTAAGCATGATATCGAAAATAAAAAACTTTCTGATGGTAGCCACGCGTTTTCTCCTTTTATATCAATCGTTTCAATTTTTTGAAACGTCTAATTGTGTGTGAAGTTTTGCAAACAAAAGTAATCTAATTTTTTGGGGGGCTTACTTTTTTAACCCCTTTTTAGGTATGAGTTAGGTATTTTGAGATCGTCCATTAGACGCTCTCGACGCTTAAACACGTTTTTGTTATGACTATGACTTAAAAAATATATTGCGACTCAGCCAGTAGGGAGGTCACGCTGCATGTCATATTTTGTTATACGCAAGAAAACAATGGAGTCTCAGTGACTGAATATTTGCTAGAAATAGCTTCGGAAAATGGTCTATTTGGGCATCTCAAAAACTGAGAAACGTCTTAAAAATCATGTAGAATTTTAGAGGATATGCAGAATGGTAAAATGGATAGTTTTAAACACATTTAGTGACCACATTTATGTCGTAAAATGTTGGAAAATTCATGTTTTTAAAATCCGTGGTCCTCAAAATTACAGGAATCCTAACTCATTCTAAACCTCACCAAATCATGAAATGAACCCTCGTCTACAAAAAAGTCCATGTACGTATTGCTCTATCTGCTTGGAGATAGCGAAGACCACGGAAACCGCGAGTTAGGTGCGGTATTACAGGGTTTTTTAAAGGCCTTGGCTATTAGGAGCTATTTATGTGTATATTATATATTCTAACAGTAGCCCTTTTTTGCTAAATGTAACGATATTTTTGTTACTATTATACATGTATATGTATAGGGACCGTATATTAGCTATCGCTATCAGCTAAAGGGGTACCCCTAACAAAAGTAATGTTTAGCTTATATTAGCTACTCCTATCTGCTAATGGGCTATCTTGATTTTATATTTTTTCCCTGGAAAACGTAGCTATTGAGCTATCAGCTATCACAACCCGTTAGCTTATATTAGCTACCCCTATCTGCTAATGGGCTATCTTGATTTTATATATTTTCCCCCTGGAAATCGTAGCTATTGAGCTATCAGCTATAACAACGCGTTAGCTTATATTAGATACCCCTATCTGCTAATGGGCTATCTTGATTTTATATTTTTTCCCCTGGAAAACGTAGCTATTGAGCTATCAGCTATCACAACCCGTTAGCTTATATTAGCTACCCCTATCTGCTAATGGGCTATCATGATTTTATATTTTTTTTCCCTGGAAATCGTAGCTATTGAGCTATCAGCTATCACAACGCATTAGCTTATATTAGCTACCCCTATCTGCTAATGGGCTATCTTGATTTTATATTTTTTCCCCTGGAAAACGTAGCTATTGAGCTATCAGCTATCACAACCCGTTAGCTTATATTAGCTACCCCTATCTGCTAATGGGCTATCTTGATTTTATATTTTTTTCCCCTGGAAATCGTAGCTATTGAGCTATCAGCTATAACAACGCGTTAGCTTATATTAGATACCCCTATCTGCTAATGGGCTATCTTGATTTTATATTTTTTCCCCTGGAAAACGTAGCTATTGAGCTATCAGCTATCACAACCCGTTAGCTTATATTAGCTACCCCTATCTGCTAATGGGCTATCTTGATTTTATATTTTTTCAAATGGAAAACGTAGCTATTGAGCTATCAGCTATCACAACCCATTAGCTTATATTAGCTACCCCTATCTGCTAATGGGCTATCTTGATTTTATATTTTTTTCCCCTGGAAATCGTAGCTATTGAGCTATCAGCTATCACAACCTGTTAGCTTATATTACCTACCCCTATCTGCTAATGGGCTATCTTGATTTTATATTCCCCCCCCCCCCCCCCCTGGAAATCGTAGCTATTGAGCTATCAGCTATCACAACCCGTTAGCTTATATTAGCTACCCCTATCTGCTAATGGGCTATTTTTTCCCTGGAAATCGTAGCTATTGAGCTATCAGCTATCACAACGCGTTAGCTTATATTAGCTACCCCTATCTGCTAATGGGCTATCTTGATTTTATATATTTTTTCCCTGGAAAACGTAGCTATTGAGCTATCAGCTAATACAACGCGTTAGCATATATTAGCTACCCCTATCTGCTAATGGGCTATCTTGATTTTATTTATTTTTCTTCCTGGAAATCGTAGCTATTGAGCTATCAGCTATCACAACGCGTTAGCTTATATTAGCTACCCCTATCTGCTAATGGGCTATCTTGATTTTATATTTTTTCCCCTGGAAAACGTAGCTATTGAGCTATCAGCTATCACAACGCGTTAGCTTATATTAGCTACCCATATCTGCTAATGGGCTATCTTGATTTTATATTTTCCCCCCTGGAAATCGTAGCTATTGAGCTATCAGCTATCACAACGCGTTAGCTTATATTAGCTACCCCTATCTGCTAATGGGCTATCTTGATTTTATTTTATTTTTTCCCTGGAAAACGTAGCTATTGAGCTATCAGCTATCACAACCCGTTAGCTTATATTAGCTACCCTATCTGCTAATGGGCTATCTTTATTTTATATTTTTTCCCTCGAAAACTGTAGCTATTGAGCTATCAGCTATCACAACCCGTTAGCTTATATTAGCTACCCCTATCTGCTAATGGGCTATCTTTATGTTATATTTTTTCCCCTGGAAAACGTAGCTATTGAGCTATCAGCTATCACAACCCGTTAGCTTATATTAGCTACCCCTATCTGCTAATGGGCTATCTTGATTTTATATTTTTTTCCCCTGGAAAACGTAGCTATTGAGCTATCAGCTATCACAACCCGTTAGCTTATATTAGCTACCCTATCTGCTAATGGGCTATCTTTATTTTATATTTTTTCCCTCGAAAACTGTAGCTATTGAGCTATCAGCTATCACAACCCGTTAGCTTATATTAGCTACCCCTATCTGCTAATGGGCTATCTTTATTTTATATTTTTTCCCCCTCGAAAACGTAGCTATTGAGCTATCAGCTATCACAACCCGTTAGCTTATATTAGCTACCCCTATCTGCTAATAGGCTATTTTTATTTTATATTTTTTTCCTCGAAAACTTAGCTATTGAGCTATCAGCTATCACAACCCGTTAGCTTATATTAGCTACCCCTATCTGCTAATGGGCTATCTTTATTTTATATTTTTCCCTCTAAAACGTAGCTATTGAGCTATCAGCTATCACAACCCGTTAGCTTATATTAGCTACCCCTATCTGCTAATAGGCTATTTTTATTTTTTATTTTTAACCTCGAAAACTTAGCTATTGAGCTATCAGCTATCACAACCCGTTAGCCTATCTGCTAATGGGCTATCTTTATGTTATATTTTTCCCCCTGGAAAACGTAGCTATTGAGCTATCAGCTATCACAACCCGTTAGCTTATATTAGCTACCCCTATCTGCTAATGGGCTATCTTGATTTTATATTTTTTTTCCCTGGAAAACGTAGCTATTGAGCTATCAGCTATCACAACCCGTTAGCTTATATTAGCTACCCTATCTGCTAATGGGCTATCTTTATTTTATATTTTTTCCCTCGAAAACTGTAGCTATTGAGCTATCAGCTATCACAACCCGTTAGCTTATATTAGCTACCCCTATCTGCTAATGGGCTATCTTTATTTTATATTTTTTCCCCCTCGAAAACGTAGCTATTGAGCTATCAGCTATCACAACCCGTTAGCTTATATTAGCTACCCCTATCTGCTAATAGGCTATTTTTATTTTATATTTTTTTCCTCGAAAACTTAGCTATTGAGCTATCAGCTATCACAACCCGTTAGCTTATATTAGCTACCCCTATCTGCTAATGGGCTATCTTTATTTTATATTTTTCCCTCTAAAACGTAGCTATTGAGCTATCAGCTATCACAACCCGTTAGCTTATATTAGCTACCCCTATCTGCTAATAGGCTATTTTTATTTTTTATTTTTAACCTCGAAAACTTAGCTATTGAGCTATCAGCTATCACAACCCGTTAGCTTATATTAGCTACCCTATCTGCTAATGGGATATCTTTATTTTATATTTTTCCCCTCGAAAACGTAGCTATTGAGCTATCAGCTATCACTATATTAGCTACCCTATCTCCTATCTTTATTATATATTTTTTCCCTCATTGAAAACTTAGCTATTGCGGCTATCAGCTATCACAACCCCTTAGCTTATATCAGCTACCCCTATCTGCTAATGGGCTATCTTTATTTTATATTTTTTCCTCATTGAAAACTGTTACGAAAGGTTTCCGAAAAATCTGTTGTTCGATAATAATAATAATGGTAAATTATGGCCGCGTAGAAAGTGTTATCATGCATATTAAGAATTTTAACTTTTATTGGCTTTCTACACCTACACGTTTTTTAAAAAGAACGACCAATCGTGTGTTCCGGGATCGATTTGATGTTTTAACGCTTAATAAGGGTTTAAATTTCTATGGCTTCTAACACCAAGTTAAAAACACCAACAATGTGATGTTTAAACTCTTAACATGCTTTTAATACCGGTTTAAACGTCATTGGCTTCCTACACCAAAGTTATATCAAATGTAACCACCTTAAAAGGTGTTTACATTGGCTTTTTTAAGAACGACCCTTGATGTGTTTGGGAAACGATCAAGTTAATGTTTTATCTTATAATATATTGTTGTAATAGCTAATATCAGCTATAGCTAGGTTTATAATAAAGTAAAAATATAACTACCATTAGCGCATAACCCGATATTAGCTATCAATAGCTGACATTAGCTACCAATAGCTTATTATAAGCTACCAATAGCGTATTATTCGATTGTTGTAATAGCTAATATATCTATGTCTAGAATAAAGAAGAAATCGAACTACCATATCGCATTAGCGAATATTAGCTATATTAGCTAGTGCTCTATTAAGCCGATATCAGCTTATGTTAGATAGCAATAGCTTATATGATTGTTATAATAGAAGGTTGTAATAGCTAATATCAGCTATAGCTAGATTTAGAATAAATTAAGAATCTATGTACCATTATCCTATTAGCCAATATTAGGTATCGATAGCTTATATTGGCTACCAATAGCTTATATTAGCTACCCGTAGCTTATAATAGATTGTTGTAATAGCTTATATCAGCTATAGCTAGGTTTATAATAAAATAAAAATCTAACTATTAGCGCTTAACCAGATATTAGCTATCAATAGCTGATATTAGCTACCAATAGCTTATATTAGATTGTTGTAATAGCTAATAGCTGGTATATCTATGTTTACAATAAAGAAGAAATTGAACTATCATATCGCATTAGCGGGTAGTAGCTTATATTAGCTAGCGCTCTAGTTAGCCGATATCAGCTTATATTAGATAGCAATAGCTTATATGATTGTTATAATAGAAGGTTGTATAGCTAATATCAGCTATAGCTAGATTTAGAATAAAGTAAGAATATATGTACCATTATCCTATTAGCCAATATTAGGTATCGATAGCTTATATTGGCTACCAATAGCTTATATTAGCTACCCGTAGCTTATAATAGATTGTTGTAATAGCTTATATCAGCTATAGCTAGGTTTATAATAAAATAAAAATCTAACTATTAGCGAATAACCCGATATTAGCTATCAATAGCTGATATTAGCTACCAATAGCTTATATTAGCTTCCAATAGCGTATATTAGATTGTTCTAATAGCTAATAGCTGGTATATCTATGTTTACAATAAAGAAGAAATCGAACTATCATATCGCATTAGCGGGTAGTAGCTTATATTAGCTAGCGCTCTAGTTAGCCGATATCAGCTTATATTAGAAGGCAATAGCTTATATGATTGTGATAATAGAATGTTGTAATAGCTAGTATCAGCTATAGGTAGGTTTGTAGCTGATATTAGCTAATACAATAAGCACATTGTAATAGCTAATATCTTATAGCTATAGCTAATATATAATAGCTGATATTAGATGTATTTGAGTACTATACTAATTATACCATATTAGCTAGCTATAGCTGATAATAGCTACGGCATTAACGGGTTAATTGTAGTAGCTAATATCTTATTACCTATAGCTAATATCTAATATCCCCCTTTATTACCTAATATCATCCAATATCCGCTACAAGTACCATTAGCTAGTATCCGCAATAGCTGAGGCTATTGGTGGCTATTAGGTTTCTAATGCAGCTAAATGTAATATCGCACCTTAATGGAAACCGCATAGCTTTATACCACGGAATGAAATCTGCCATGGACATTACATGGCGAAAATCATACAGATTTGCACTGCAGACCTCTGTGTGTAGGGAGTGTTGACAATAGCATGACAATAGCAAGGTCGTTTGACCATTGTGTCTGTGCATGTTTGTGACGACTGACCCCGTTTTACAATCTTCATAGCTTTCATATAGGGCTTGGGTGACCTAACTATTGACTGGACTATCTACATTACAGTACTGTAAAACTAGTTAATTTCGCGAGCAATTTAATTTCGCGAATTTCGCGAGAGGCTCAAATTCGCGAAATTATATTGCCGCGAATTAATGTGTGTGAAGATGACACTAGTGGTAGAAATTTTAGATTCGCGAAATTAAGTTACCGCGATGCTAGTGATGATTAGCAATTCGCGAACAAAAGATGCCGCGAAATTAACTTGTTTTACAGTATTTAAACATCGCCATTTTTGAGAAATAGCTTAATAGTATGAGAAACGTCACTTTCCTCAATTATTTTTCCTCACAAAAACCTGGTAACATTCCGATATTTGGAACTTTTTGGCGAACATTATAATGTTTTGAGACCGTCCATGAGAGCACTGTGTGGCCCAGTGGAACAGCGCGGAATTCCTAATCTTAAGGTTGTGAGTTATAGCCCCACCGTGGCCAACGTGTTTGTATCCTTGGGCAGGTACTTAGTCACAATTGCCTCGTCGACCCAAGCGAGATTACAATCTAGTGTTGATACATTGTGCCACGTGTCGGTAGCCAGGTAAATGAAGCGAAGTGATTGTGACGATTTCCTAATGGCGGCAAAAAACCCGTCGCTCGGAAGTCACGTAGAAATGGTGGTCCCGTGCATCGGAAGAGCAATACCCGAGCACGTTTAACGTTTACTGACTCTTTTGTAAACAGTAGGGGGTTATCCCGGCTTGTATCTGTTTACACATCTAACGGAACCCCAATGGAAACAAGCTAATAGAGTCTTATTGGGTTATCCATGGTCGTAGAACCCAAATGTAATCAAATCAATCCATGTTAATGACGTCATGAGTGAGATATTAGTACTTGTAATGGTATGTATAGATAGAGGAGACCACTAGCTATACCATGCTACCGAAATAGATATCCTCTGTGGCATCTCGGTTTGGATTAAATTAAGGGTGGTGGTAACAATCCTCTCCCACCCCTTAGGGGCCATATCCAAACTCTCACGTGATTTTATAGCGTTTTTATACCGATTTTACCCCGGTATTAAAACGGTATTTTTTTCTATTGTTAAAAGGATCGGTGATTAACTAGAGCACTGGTCAGCTTAATAACACAACCTTCCTCGCGCTTTCATCTGTCTGCTTCACTAATTGAGCCATCGAGAGTACTACAATAGTTCTATTGTTAACGCCAGATAAGTAGAGAGGGGGAGAGAGGCGGCTCTAGTTAATCACCGATTTTTTTCTGATGCTTTTAACAATAGAAAAAATACCGTTTTAATACCGGGGTAAAATCGGTATAAAAACGCTATAAAATCACTTGAGAGTTTGGATATGGCCCCTTAGTAAACCGTGTCACAAGAAACGGCTCAGTAGGATGAGGGGCGATGTAGTACCCGCAAATTGAGTTGCTATAAACGCTCTTTAACAATATCAATAGGCCTATCTTTATCAATCGTAGTTTAAAAATAGACACATTGTTGTCGCCTTAAACACGATCATTGATAATTACTTTAAAAAGTATGGTATGACTAATATTCAAAGTTATTGTTTTTATGTAACTCGTCTTTAAATTAAGTTTCATGCTCTAGAATATTGCTAGTTACTAAAGTTTCATGCTCTAGAACATTTCTAGTTTTCAATTCTTATTCAATAAATACATTCCCAGGATTCTGTTGTCCCTATTATTATAATTTTTTGTCCAGAATTGTCAAGAAGTGTGTGATTTAGCTAAGATATCAATCTATATAAGGCGAGGCATAGCTCGCTTACGTGCATTTACCTATATCAATCTATATAAGGCGAGGCATAGCCCGCTTACGTGCATTTACCTATATCAATCTAAAGGGTTCAACAAAAGAAAGTATACCACTTTGTTTATTTCATTTTGAGTAACTTTCAATTTGTTTTTGTCCAAACAGGCTAGATAGGCATTTAGATGAATCTTTTAGGCATAATTCGATACCAAATTTGCTCCCTAACAACAAAGATAAACCATGATTAGCACCATTTAGATCGACACAATTAATACACGAACGCAAAGATATGCAATACCGGTGATGTTTATTGCAGAGATACATAGAATCAAAACTTGTACATAAACTTAAATGGCTCAAAGGCCGAGGTGCCATTCCATAACATCAAGATCAAGCGCTCTGGCACCTCCTTCCACCCTCTCCCTGTACTAAAAGTCCTCCACATAACTAAGGACTACTACTACAATTTAATTATGCAAGCACGTGGCCATTCAAAAAGTTGAGAACAACTAAGCCCATAATTTGATATCCAAACTAAGAATATATGCATCATTTATATCTTCAACTACTAAACTGATGAAGAATTTCTTTATCCTAATTTTGAACTATGTTACTGTGAACTACGATTTACTTTAATATATGTATCAAGGCATGACCACTGCTTCCCTCATGAAATGTTTTAATTTTCTGTTACTATCCACTTCAACTGCTCGACTGATGAAGAGGCTCTGCTTTTATGAATCTGAGCTATTTGTGCTACTCTATTGTCTATAGCTCTCCTTGAGGTGTCATATTATTTACCAAGTATGATGTGATTCTGCTGAAGGTATTGGTCATATGCATCATTTAATTGATCATTGATTTTTGCTGCTGACCTATTGCAGTTACCCTTGAACTACAAGACTGATCAAGGGTGTAAAAGACCACACCTAATAGTCTAGTGGAACAATCCTCATCGCTACAAAACTGCCTATGAGTTGTTCGCCTTACCAGGCAAGTTAATTAAACTCAAACAAAATATTTTTTAATCACTGCCAAATTTATAAAAACATAAAATTTACCCGCGGTCCTGTTATCGCTTCACCCCTGAACTACCAGCCTGAACGGGAGAGTGCCAAAACAGTAGTCTCCTATATAAATGAAACCATTTTCCATGTGTTAACTAGAACCTTCATATCCAAATGAAGCGAACTACCCAGTGCATCGTTTACACGACTTATCGTGTGTAGACCATCAAACTAGCCTCCTATATTGATGAAGCAACTCATCATATAAATTTAAACCTCGTTTACAGATGAAGCATTATTATTTAAACTTGACGCCAAATTAACTGATAGAGCAAATTATTAATTGAGCTTGACGCCGCATAAACTGCTGAAACAAACTATTATTTAAGTGACGCCTCATATACTGATGAACCAACTTATCCTATAAATTTGAATCTCATTTACCGATGAATTAAATTATTATTTAAGCTTGATGCCTCATATACTTATATTTAAAGCAAATTATTATTTGAGCTTGACGCCTCATATCCTGATGAAGCAAATTATTATTTGAGCTTGACGCCTCATATACTGATGAAGCAAATTATTATTTGAGCTTGACGCCTCATATACTGATGAAGCAAATTATTATTTGAGCTTGACCTTTATTTGACTGAAGCAAACGCCTCATATACTGATGAAGCAAACGCCTCATATACCGATGAAGCAAACGCCTCATATACTGATGAAGCAAACGCCTCATATACTGATGAAGCAAATTATTATTTAAGCTCGACGCCTCATATACCGATGAAGCAAACACCTCATATACTGATGAAGCAAACGCCTCATATACCGATGAAGCAAACGCCTCATATACCGATGAAGCAAACGCCTCATATACCGATGAAGCAAACGCCTCATATACCGATGAAGCAAACGCCTCATATACCGATGAAGCAAACGCCTCATATACTGATGAAGCAAACGCCTCATATACTGATGAAGCAAACGCCTCATATACTGATGAAGCAAACGCCTCATATACTGATGAAGCAAACGCCTCATATACTGATGAAGCAAATTATTGTCTAAGCTCGATGCCACATATACTGATGAAGCAAACGCCTCATATACTGATGAAGCAAATTTATTATTTAAGCTCGGCGCCTCATATACTGTTGACGCAAATTATTATTTAAGCTCGATGCCTCCTATACTGATGAAGCTAATTATTATTTAAGCTTGACGCCTCCTATACTAATGTGCCAATTATTAATTCTCATTGACGCCTCGTATCCAGATGAAGCAATTTATCCTATAGTCATGAACTAACTCGAATCAGCACCAAAACCATGTAAAACCCTACCAGAAACTCATGCCAATCCATCAACCAAAACAGGGGAGTGGTGGGTGGGCTTTGATGAAATCCTCATGATATATCACACACATGAAAACATACCTCAACCGCTGTAAACATCACCATTATGGAAGGCTAGCCAATCAATATGCAAATAAGCATGACCCGATCCACTATTCAAATTTGGCTCTATCAACACAAATCATCACAAGAGGGGGTACTTGTAATCTAACAACCATATAGCCTAGCCTTTACCAGGGACCGGTTGTGTATCATTGGTCTCTCTAAATCCAGGTTAGAATGTAGTGTCCATTCTAACTGTTATTAGATCGACACAATTAATACACGAACGCAAAGATATGCAATACCGGTGATGTTTATTGCAGAGATACATAGAATCAAAACTTGTACATAAACTTAAATGGCTCAAAGGCCGAGGTGCCATTCCATAACATCAAGATCAAGCGCTCTGGCACCTCCTTCCACCCTCTCCCTGTACTAAAAGTCCTCCACATAACTAAGGACTACTACTACAATTTAATTATGCAAGCACGTGGCCATTCAAAAAGTTGAGAACAACTAAGCCCATCATTTGATATCCAAACTAAGAATATATGCATCATTTATATCTTCAACTACTAAACTGATGAAGAATTTCTTTATCCTAATTTTGAACTATGTTACTGTGAACTACGATTTACTTTAATATATGTATCAAGGCATGACCACTGCTTCCCTCATGAAATGTTTTAATTTTCTGTTACTATCCACTTCAACTGCTCGACTGATGAAGAGGCTCTGCTTTTATGAATCTGAGCTATTTGTGCTACTCTATTGTCTATAGCTCTTCTTGAGGTGTCATATTATTTACCAAGTATGATGTGATTCTGCTGAAGGTATTGGTCATATGCATCATTTAATTGATCATTGATTTTTGCTGCTGACCTATTGCAGTTACCCTTGAACTACAAGACTGATCAAGGGTGTAAAAGACCACACCCAACCAAAGTTCACTTTGGCCCCAACAACACCAAACCCTATTTTGGGGGGTCTCACGCCCTGGTTACTGATAACGCTTCCATTTGGAGTTTGGTGTTGGCCATCACCACTTGTCACATTACAACGCATTTTGTAATTTGTTTATAAACTATTGATAATATTAATTCATGAGAGTTTTACATCCCATGTTTTATAATCCAGACCATCCTTTATTATAATCTCATATAATATTCCCTTCAAATTTTATAGAACCACCATAACCATCCCCGGCGTAACTCCCTTTATTTGACTTTGTACGGCTTCTGGTAGCCATCCAGTCACCGCTTCTCGTCATCCCTCCACTCCTGTGCTGCCACACGTTGCTCCTGCTTTGTTGTCCTTTTGGCCTCATTGTTATTCCTTGTTTGATGTTGTCTATTGAATAATTAAACTACAAGAATAGATGTGAATGTGACAACCAGGACACAGTCCTCAATGCCCGTTAGTAAATAAATCATTTGATTGGGAACCCGGTCCCAGCTGCCCCTTATTACCCCTTAATCCACCCTTGACCCCACCTGACCCTTGATCTGGTATGTGGCCCTAATATAATTTTAAAAAAATAAAATTAAATATTAATAACCCATCGATCAATCAACCCCTCAACCCATCAATCCATCAATCAAATCCACTAACTAAATTAACTAAAAACCCAATCAACTAACTAAATTACTAAAAATCCACTCAACTAACTAATTTAACTAAAAATCCAATCAGCTAACTAACTTTTTCAAAATCCAATCAACTAACTAAATTAACTAAAAATCCAATCAACTAACTAAATTAACTAAAAATCCAATCAACTAACTAAATTAACTAAAAATCCAACTAAAAATCCAATAAACTAACTAACTTGACTTAAAATCCAATCAACTAACTAAAATCTAAAAATCCAATCAACTAACTAAAATCTAAAAATCCAATCAACTAACCAAATTACCTAAATATCCAATCAACTACCTAAATTTACTAAAAATCCTATCAACTAACTAAATTAACTAAAACCCCAATTAATTAACCTAAATTAACTTAAAATCCAATCAACTAACCTAAACAACCTAAAAATCCAATCAACTAACTAAATTAACTAAAAATCCAATCAACTAACTAAATTGACTAAAGATCCAATTAACTAACTACATTACCTAAAAATCCAATCAACAAACTAAATTAACTAAAAATCCAATCAACTAATTAAATTAACTAAACATCCAATCAATGAACCTAAATTAACTAAAACCCCAATTAATTAACCTAAATTAACTAAAAATCTAATCAATTAACCTACACTACCTAAAATCCAATCAACTAACTAAATTAACTAAAAATCTAATCAACTAATTAAATTAACTAAAAATCCAAATAACTAACTACATTACCTAAAAATCCAATCAATTAACTAAATTAACTAAAAATCCAATCAACTAACTAAATTAACTAAAAATCCAATCAACTAACTACATTAACTAAAAATCCAATCAACTAACTAAATTAACTAACAATCCAATCAGCTAACTTAATTAACTAAAAATCCACTCAATTAACTAAATTAACTAAAAATCCACTCAATTAACATAAATTAACTACAACCCAATCAATTAACCTAAATTAACTACAACCCAATCAAGTAACCTAAATTAACTAAAAATCCATTCAATTAACTAAATTATTTAAAAATCCAAATAATTAACCTAAATTAACTAAACATCCAATCAATTAACTAAATTAACTAACAATCCAACCAATTAACCTAAATTTACTTCAAATCCCATCAATTAACCTAAATTAACTAAAAATCCAATAACTTAACATAAATTAACTAAAAATCCAATCAATTAACCTAAACTACCTAAAAATCCAATCCACTAATTAAATTAACTAAAAATCCAATCAACTAACTAAATTAACTAAAGATCCAATTAACTAACCACATTACCTAATCAACTAACTAAATAAACTAAAAATCCAATCAACTAATTAAATAAACTAAAAATCCAATCAACTTATTAAATTAACTAATCATCCAATCAATTGACCTAAATTAACTAAAACCCCAATTAATTAACCTAAATTAACTTAAAATCCAATCAACTAACCTAAACTACCTAAAAATCCAATCAACTAACTAAATTAACTAAAAATCCAATCAACTAACTAAATTGACTAAAGATCCAATTAACTAACTACATTACCTAAAAATCCAATCAACAAACTAAATAAACTAAACATCCAATCAACTAACTAATTAACTAAAAATCCAATCAACTAATTAAATTAACTAAACATCCAATCAATTAACCTAAATTAACTAAAACACCAATTAATTAACCTAAATTAACTAAAATCCAATCAATTAACCTAAACTACCTAAAATCCAATCAACTAACTAAATTAACTAAAAATCTAATCAACTAATTAAATTAACTAAAAATCCAAATAACTAACTACATTACCTAAAAACCCAATCAACTAACTAAATAACTAAAAATCCAATCAACTAACTAAATTAACTAAAAATCCAATCAACTAATTAAATTAACTAAACATCCAATCAATTAACCTAACTTAACTAAACCCCCAATTAATTAACCTAAATTAACTAAAAATCCAATCAATTAACCTACTCTACCTAAAAATCCAATCAACTAACTAAATTAACTAAAAATCTAATCAACTAACTAAATTAACTAAACATCCAAATAACTACTACATTACCTAAAAACCCAATCAACTAACTAAATAAACTAAAATCCACACAACTAACTAAATTAACTAAAAAACCAATCAACTAACTAAATTAACTAAACATCCAATCAATTAACCTAAATTAACTAAAACCCCAATCAATTAACCTAAATTAACTAAAAATCCAATCAAGTAACCCAAATTAACTAAAAATCCAATCAATTAACTAAATTAACTAAAAACCCAATCAATTAACCTTAATTAACTAAAAAATCCAGTCAATTAACCAAATTACCTAAAAATCCAATCAATTAACCTACATTAACTAAGAACCCAATCAATTAACCTAACTTAACTAAAATTCCAATCAATTAACCTAAATTAACTAAAAATCTCATAAATTAACCTACATTAACTAAAAATCCAATCAATTAACCTAAATTAACTAAAAATCCAATAAATTACCCTACATTACCTAAGAACCCAATCAATTAAGCTACCTTAACTAAAATTCCAATCAATTAACCTAACTTAACTAAAAATCCAATCAATTAACCTAACTTACTAAAAATCAATCAATTAACCTAACTTAACTAAACTGTCCAATCCTGTCATTAAAGAGATTAGTAAAATCTCATTGCTGTGCAGTTACACGATCTGGAATGCTCGAAACGAGCCCCAATGGGACACAGCTCCATGTCTAAAAGTATGACCCAAGAACCTTCACGCAGTGCGCATTGGCTCTGCCATACACCTGTTTCATATCTTAAATTATTTATAATGATGATGTTTGTATTGTCTTGTCCTGTCCTGTCTTTCCCTGCCTGTATGTTGGTCGGTCATTGCTGGTCTTTGACGGGCCAACATCGTGTCCTGGGTTTTATGTACGTTCTTTTTATCAATTTTACTGTATTTTTTAATGATTGAATAAAGAATGATGAAACACATTCATCAATTAACCTAAATTAACTAAAAATCCAATTAACTGAATTGACCCCATTGAAAATTTAAATACAAATTTGAGAAAAATGTAAACCCGGACCCAGCAAAAATTACCAACTTATCATATCACAACATGTGCTGTTGGTGCCATACAACACACATTACCTTACTATGGTGCCCCTTGCCCCCTCTTAAAGACCCTGCCACAATATAAAGCAACATGTTTGATATATGGACGTACGAACGGCACCCATTCCACTGGACGTCATAAAATCCCTCAATAATTCAACCCCTTATCTAACCCCTAATAACCACCCTTCACCCCACGAACCTGCAGGATACCCCCACAACGTTGTCTTTTGACAATTTAAAGTTTAATACAGCCCCCATCCACAAATATCCCATCCCCCCGTAAGTTGCACGATTGTGAAGGGGTAAAGGGACTTGACACTGCTACACCAAAACCACAGGTATTGCAGGTACCAAAATTCTGCACTCCATACACTGTACTACCTGAATTGTTCAAAGATTTTTTAACTGTAAATGTCACCAAAAGTTGCAACTAAAATTCAACCAAATTTACACCGAATAGATAATAACATGTTTATTGATCAAACCTGTAGAAAATATGTAATGGATGGCCTAAACCTTTGATGAAATCCTCATGATATATCACACACATGAAAACATACCTCAACCGCTGTAAACATCACCATTATGGAAGGCTAGCCAATCAATATGCAAATAAGCATGACCCGATCCACTATTCAAATTTGGCTCTATCAACACAAATCATCACAAGAGGGGGTACTTGTAATCTAACAACCATATAGCCTAGCCTTTACCAGGGACCGGTTGTGTATCATTGGTCTCTCTAAATCCAGGTTAGAATGTAGTGTCCATTCTAACTGTTATTAAAGGAAAATATCCCATTTTCAAAAGTCGCATTTCCAATACACAGCACGAGAAGAAAGGGCCAATTGTTAACACACACATATGCCGTATTTATCCCGTACTGATCACCGCGCACATCCCTCAATGCGCGGGCTAATTCAAATGTAACTGATGCATGGGTGAAGGATTTGAATGTAAAGGAATGTTAATGGATGGGGAGAACATGGACAGATTAACCAAATCTTCTCGTGCTGTGTATTGGAAATGCGACTTTTGAAAATGGGATATTTTCCTTTAAATGGTGCTAATCATGGTTTATCTTTGTTGTTAGGGGACAAATTTTGTATCAAATTATGCCTAAAAGATTCATCTAAATGCCTATCTAGCCTGTTTGGTCAAAAATAAATTGAAAATTACTCAAAATGATATAAACAAAGTGGTATACTTTCTTTTGTTGAACCCTTTATATAAGGCGAGGCATAGCCCGCTTACCTGCATTTACCTAAGATATCAATATGGTACAGGAAAAGGTAGCTCATTAACATTATTTCCGTGATACCCATCGTGTTGGAGCATGCGATTCATGTAATCGTGTAGTATATGTCCTCCCCGATAGGAATACCGCTGTTGGCATATTAAAAATGTGTGCTAAATACCCTAATTACGTAAAACAAAACATCAGTCCCTAAACTTATTTATAGCATATACCAAATGTAGCATCACTGTCCATTCAATGAACGTCATTTGTATATCGATTCCTTTATCCGTTGTCTATTATTTCGAAAGACACTATTGAAATGGGATGATGGGTTGCCACTTCATAGCTTTGGAATCAAGGATATTGGCTGAACACATTCTTAGAGAAATCGATTTAATACCTGAAATCATACAATAACGCCTAAATATGTCAACAGAATCGGCGGGAGAATCGGTACCAAAAGGGAATTGAATATAAGGGGTGTTGCTGTTTTGAATCCACATAGTTCATATTATAGGATAATGAAAATCCCCCCAGGCCTATATATAATAACGTGATATAACTTTGCGTGTTTTGTTTTTGTTTTTGTATTTTGTGTATAAAAAGCGCAAACGTGAACAATTATAGCCAAACAGACATCGACGAGGTTAATGAACTGAGTGATTATAGAAATCAATCTGGTAACCCAACAAAGAGTCTGATGGGCCAATCTATTCTATGGTTCAAGTGCATGCAACTGTAAGAAAACATGCAAAATAAAATATACAAGAAACACAAATTAATAATAGGCATGAGTTAAAAGTGACAATAAAAGTAACATAAGAATAAGATAAGAAAAAACTGACATAGAGAACAATATCCATCTAAATAAAAGAAGAATACATTGCTGGAGGTCAATGAACAACGGACTCGAGATGGGGGTAATGTCATGAAGGCCTTATTGAGCGAATTTGCTTAAAACTACGCCATAACACTGTCGTTATGATGATAATGTACGATACCAAGTTTTACAGGTAGGTATATTATAAGTTTTAAGAAATTCTTGTGGCAAATATCAATGAATAGACAAATATAAATGCGGCCATTTATTGTGTGATATTGTTGAGGCCTACATTTAGGAAGATTAGCCGAACTTCTAATAATTTACAGATTTCCTTATTTTGTACTTTTTAAGGGTAAGGATTACATTGCTTTCCTCAGCAGATAGCTTTTTTGATGTGCATATAAAGAGCAAATGTGAACAATAGCCTAACAAACGAACAACGAACTGAGTGATTACAAATCAACTGGGTAACTCTCTACAGAGAGCTTTGGTAGGCCAATCGATTGGTTCACTGCAACTTAGAAAATAATCAAAATACAAGTTTTAAAACACAATTGGGCTGGTAAAAACCCCAATGCAAGTGGCGTGTGACAGGAATAAGATAAAAACCCAAACATAGAGAACAACATCAACAAATTAAGAGAAGAAAAATAATATCTGGAAATCATTAACATCGAGAGCCAACACTTAAAAGATGGGAGTTCTTCCTCTAGGATGTTGCCAACATCCGTCTTAGCCGACTTGTCTGAAAGACTGTTCCAGGCTGCATGGACGAAGCTTCTGTCTTAGCAGCAAGTGCTGGCAAATTAAAGGGCATGAACTGGCATTGCAACACTGTAAGCATGGTAAGGAGCAACGCTGCTATATCTTATGGAGAGTGGTTGGTATGCATTGATATTGATAGATTTATATTACATGGCTTTCTTGGGCAGATAGCACCCATACATTACATTGCTTTTTCAGCAGATAGCGGCCTATTACATTGCTTTCTTCAGTAGATAGCACCCATATACTATACAGGGTGAGTCAAAAAACATTGTGCACGATTTGAAACGGCCATTTGACCTTGATGCGTGCATTGAACTTCTTTTTTTTTGTCAGTGTAAAGCGGTGTTAATCTAATTTATCCTCCCCAAAAAAGAAAGTAATCGACAGAAGAAAACGCAAACGGTGGCAAGTTTTGTAAACTGACCGCGTTTTTCGCCATTCCTATGGTATTTACACACAGGAAAATTGGTTTTGCTAAATGGTTATTATCACTCATATTAATCATATAAGTTGTCAAAATGTTCCTGAAAAAATCATTCTTTCACTCTGTGATAAGTAGTTAATCGTCTGATACCGAGTTGTCTAATGAAAAGTCAAATCTGAATACAAGCATCACCTGTTACAGAGCACTTAGGATGCCACATCCTCCTTTGTTTAGGATGATGGCGGTTTCTTAATCTCACTTCATACCATCATGCTGCAGTAATATTCATGTCTTTATGTGTAAATCCCATAGGAATGGCGAAAACACGGTCACTTTACAAAACTTGACACAGTTTGCTTATTCTTCAGTCGATGACTTTTGTTTTTTGGGAGGATAAACTAGATTAACACCGCTTTACACTGACAAAATAATGGTTTCGAATCGTGCACAATTTTTTGACTCACCCTGTATACATTGCTTTCTTCAGTAGATAGCACCCATATACTATATACATTGCTTTCTTCAGTTGATAGCACCCATATATTACTATTGTCATCAGATAATTATTTACCGTTATTTAACTTTACAGAAAATTAAAATGTTTTATTTACAACATATAACGTTTCCTGAAACTGCGATGTGAAAAAAATATGTTTATATTTATTTAGCAGTTGTGATTTTAGCACTAGGGACTCTGCCACATCAAGTAATTGTATTGAAGTTGACTTTTTTCTTTTTCATTATCTTGAAGACAAGTTAACCTCTTTAACAAATTGTCAGTCGCGACATTATATTTGGTCTTAAAACAGCATTTAAAGAGTTACTCTGGAGATATTATTTTTGGGTGTTATTTCATACTAAATTAAAAATTTAGAGTCACTGAAACATTTTCCCGTTTAAATTATTGAAAACAGCCGACGGAAAAGTGTTGAATTCTTAGTTTGAAAGTTGCTTTTTTCGCTCTAAAATAAGTCTACTAGACGGAATAGCCAAAAACTATTTATTGCGGCGTACAAACAGAGGTCATCGTGTGACGTCATAGAAAGTAGAAAAAAATCATATCGAAACAAATTACAATCGCTGTCAGCCAACTCCCCTCCTGGTGTAGTGGTTAGCGTACAGGACTCATGAACAAAAGGTTACAGGTTCGAATCCCGGTGTTGTAGAATTTTGCGTATAAACCTTGTTTGATATTTTTTCGACAAAAGAAATATATTGTATATCAGTTTCAATCTAAATGTTGATAACGGAAAATAAACAGTCTAAGGTACTGCCGACACGGCAGCCACACACGGCAGCTTGTGTTGGTTATCACTGGAACTGGTAGGCTAGCAGCAGCAGCCTGTTAAATTTTCGCTAAGCAGTCTAGTCGTTTGATCTCGGGAAAAGATCGTTTTCTTTTTTCTTTCTTCTAAGCTTGAAATTATGTAACAATATCGAGAAACCTGTGTGTGTGTACAATACAATACAAAGGAAGGCAAACAAACAGAAATAACTGATTTATATTTTAAATTGCAAGGACGCTAAAGTTTTATTTTATGTATTACATTCAAAATGAACACTGAACTCAGACCGTATAATTTGTGAATCTGGCAAATATTGAAACTGATATACAATATATTTCTTTTGTCGAAAAAATATCAAACAAGGTTTATACGCAAAATTCTACAACACCGGGATTCGAACCAGTAACCTTTCGTTCATGAGTCCTGTACGCTAACCACTAGACCATGAGGGGAGTTGGCTGACAGCGATTGTAATTTGTATCGATATGATTTTTTTCTACTTTCTATGACGTCACACGATGACCTCTGTTTGTACGCCGCAATAAATCGTTTTTGGCTATTCCGTCTAGTAGAGCGAACTTTCAAACTATAGATTTCAACACTTTTCCGTCGGTTGTTTATATTACTTTAAACGGGAAAATGTTTCAGAGATTCTGAAGTTTTAATTTAGTACGAAAAAACACACCAAAAAAATCTCCCAAGAAGCTCTTTCAGATTTTTGTCTAGGATTTTCAACTGAAAAACACACACATAAAAACACCACAACAAACAAACTAATATAATGTGGCTAAGATTGCTACAAATATGCATAGGTGGCATACACGAAACAAATTATTTTTTAAATATCCAAACGATGTCGTATCTACGAATAATGTATAAACAATATAAATACACACATTTCAAATTTTAAAACAAAGTTGATGAATATAATGATGTGTTAGGTCAATTAAAATTAATTTTGAGTTTAGACCTATAGACATACGTATACTGTTTCCCACCCGCTTTCATTTGCATTATTACTTTGATTCTAACAGATGATTATGAACAAACAAAGAATACGATTGTATTATTTCCCGGGATTATTACTTAGATATGACAATAATATGTTATAAAATAATTAAATGCACAATCCTCGATATGCATTGATATTGGTTGCGACCACTTGTTTTGAAATAAAGGCAATAAAAGATAATTAAACAATTAACTTATTAACTAATTCAATGTCACTCCGTCCGTTTTTCAAACTTGAAACAGTATTTCAACTGGCCTTGATCAGGCTTCTAAAATTATTCAGACAAATGACAGTCCGATCTCGTCCATAACTAGCTGGCGTACATTTCATCAGAGACTCCAGTCCCTCCGTGCCACACTTCGGCACACATAGTTGAATACCGTGCTATGACTAATGACTTTGGATTTACGAGCGAATAGCTGCATTCCGGAGTAAATTCCTAAAACGGACTCGCGTCTATTTCCTCCAAAAATAGTCATGATCAATGGGAATCGAACTCGAGGTGGCAACTCAATTCAATAACGACACAAAGACACGCGTTAATGGATTCGCCATGAATTCAATAGAGAAGTGTTGCTGTAATAGTACATACTGCACCCAATTTAGGTATTTGCACGTTATTTTGCTTAATTAAAGCTAATTAGCCAACAGCGATATTCTTATCGAGGAGACAATACCCCACATGTCTATACCAATCGCATGCTCCAACACGATGGGTATCACGAAATGTCTTACGGGAAGCACTTTTCTCGGGTTTTACACTGTACCAATATAATGTAAGGCGAGGCATAGCCCGGTTACGCGGATATTTATTCGGAAAATAAATTATGTACGTTCTAGTTAAGGAAACCAGATATATTTATATCTAATATATGAAATGAAATCGTGTTCCAATATCAATATAAATGCATACTATTTTAAAGTAAAGTGCATAAATTCGTAGTATGCATTTAAACGCATACTACGAATTTTAAAAATGCCTTTCAACTTGACGTCTAGTGTGCCCCTGTGAAGAGGAATATCCCTACAAATGCGTAAAGTTTAACTCTATGGTTTACAGGAGTGTTGCAAACTTGTACGTTTCTTTCCATCAGGTCGAAAACATAGATCCCAAAATAACTTGAGAACTAAAATGGTCCTGATGGCTTCCTGGATCTTCCTGAAGCTTGAAAAAGGACACTTTCAAATACGTAGTTTATAATCCTACATTATTATATAAGTTTCATCTGTAAGTCAATTGCAAAAAGATCGACGAAGATAAATAATTAGTTTAAATCTCGGACCAAAACGGACAAAAAACATCATAAAATAGGAAAAAAATAAAAGACATGTATAAAACGTAAAAAGATGAATCCAACGAAACCAGGAACATCGGCTTGTATGTTTACAAGCACCTTAAATAATCTACATGACATGTACATGAAAGGAAATCTCAAACTACCCAAGTGTGGGTTTACTTAGAATTTGTTCAGGAGTCACGTGCACTTCAAGTCAGTATTGCGCGAGTAGCATCTTGATAGTAATTTCAAGGACATGTTGTCACTGAGTGCATTGCACCACCGGGTACGGAGATAATCCTGGAAACAAAATCGGGAAGCAGATACCGTATCATTTTTAAAGGTTTTTTTTAGTGATCACATGCAATATGCAGATGTGTTGTAGACTATAATAGCACTTAAAAACAGACCGTGTTAATACAAGTACGTGTACAGGATGTCTCAAAAAACATTACAACGCACCATTAGGTGATCATAACTTCCTAATTAAGTATCTGAATTTTACAATTCAAACGGTAAAATGAGGTCAAATTAGTTGAATGTCTACAATCGGAAGAAAACAGCGTTTAATTTTGTTAAGTAGTCACGGAACACTATCATCCAAGTTTGCATATTTTGACAGATTTTCACTTGCGCGGCTGGTTACTTACTCATTAATGTTCAATTAGCCAGCACTGTTTAATACTATGATAAAAAAGTTCAATTTGTGATCTAAGAATACTGAATAATCGATCATAACACTCATAACACCCAGAAAACCAAAAACAATACAACTCATTGTAAGGAGAGAGATATGACCTTACTCTTTTAATGTAAACAAAATATTTATTTTGTTTTCAATTGCGATACTAATAATTTGACCATCATGCGCAAAATTGGCGATAATTTTATAATATACATGATTTCAGCCTTTAAGTTGAAAATGTGAAGACTAGAAGCTTGATAAGTTGTTTGCGCGATGTTATTAGTTCTTGAACTTGGTTTAATAACGAAAATGTTCATATTTACTTAAATTACTATAATTTTGTTTCCAATTGTTATAAAAAGATTGAACTTATCGTACACATTTTAAATTTTACTGTTCTTAAGTATAAAATGTGATGAAAATAATCTAGACAACTTTTATTTTATATTTTGTGTACAACTATGGTCTCATCTGGCATATTATTTAGTATAAAATAAAATCTAGAACCATAAAAACACGTTAATCCATGTCATTTTGTAGAGAACTATTGATTTCATGTATGTGCTGTTTGAATCACTCAATATGAGCAAACTTGGATGGAAGTGTTCCCAGACTAATGTTACGTAATTGCTAATTACTCTGGAATTACTGAACCGAATCATATCTGGTTTTCTTTAAAGTATAGCAAACGATGTTGCTTTTATTTTGTCGTTTGAGTTGTTCTATTGTGACACTTATTCAGAAAGTTACGATCCTCTAAAAGTGCGTTGTAATTTGTTTTGAGACACCATGTATTAAGCAAATACTCTCGCGATATATCAATTATTCAATGTAGAACTAGATTGCGCCTTGGAGGACAAAACTGTTTTCATTAAGTTTAGGAGGTGTACACCAAGAAATTATTACTATCCCTATCCGGACAACTAGTTCAATTATAGTTAAATTGTGATCACAGAAGTTTGGCGATGCAATCTATTGGACCTTAGACAAGTTATATAACCCAAAATGACCTCTTGAGTTGACTTTTTCTACCTCTAGTGACCTTTTTTCTTCTTTTTTTACTTTTTTTTTGTCTTATGAAACTAATAAGATGCAACAAGTCCGGTTTTAAAATCGATGCATATCCTAAATTTCTAAACTTCATGGTCTGTCGTGCTGAACACATCAACCCATCAGAATACGCTACGAATACGCTACGCTACGTTAAGTATACATTAAGCATACGTTAAGCATACGCTCGTTTACGCTGTCATACGCTGTCATAAGTATGTTATAAGTTAGTGATACGCTATCAATACGTTAGTCATACGCTATGTATACGTTCAATACGCTATGGATACGCTATGGATACGTGACAGGGCCTTACACGATCGCCCGGCATAAGGTGAATACGTGAGAAGACGTCGAAACTCGTTGGAAATACGTTAGACATACGGCACATATACGTTATCAACTCGTTATCACTACGTTGGCTGTACGTTTCCCCGTCAGTCTACGTTCATCAACGTATACCAACTTACGAGTAACGTACGAGTAACGTACCACTAACGTATGCCAGCGTATGTCAACGTATATTTAACGTACCACAAACTTACCGGGAACTTATGCAGAACGTATTAAGCACACGTTGAGTACGTCGATAAATTTTGAGCATGCTCAATATTTTTTCGCGGGCTCCACGTGTTCCAAATTGTCACAGCGTATCACAGCGTGCTCTTAACGTAAACGACGTATCCCCAACGTACCCCTAATTTATATCAGCGTACACCAACAGGCCCTGTCACACCATGGCGTATCGCCTCAACGTATGCGAAATATCGAAACATGCGTTGGTGTACGCTAATTAATATAAGTTAGGGGTAAGTTGGGGATACGTCGTTTACGTTAAGAGCACGCTGTGATACGCTGTGATACGCTGTGAGCATTACACGTCGAGCCAGCGAAACATTATTGAGCATGTTCAAAATTTCTCGACGTACTCAATGTGTGCTTAATACGTTCTGCATAAGTTCCCGGTAGGTTCGTGGTACGTTAGACATACGTAATTCCAAATTCCAATGCAGTAGCTGAGCACTAGCCTAAACAGCAATATGAAAGTGCTGGAAAGTGACCTTTGAGCCTACCAAGTGCAAGGCCATGGTAATCTCCAGGAAGAGAACCTCATCCAAACTTGAACTCTAATTTGACGACTGCAAACTACCATCAGCAGACACACTAGAAATATTGAGTGTTCCATAGATAGCTGACTTGGTCAAAACACATCTCGGCTTTCTCATCTAAAGCTGGCCAGTAACTCGGTGCTCTTCGCAAGGCTGCAAATATATTGACGGTCGTAGGCAGATCTACTGTGTGCAAATCACAAGTCCGCAGCATAATGGAGTATGTTTCACAATTTGTATGCCAAAGTAGTCCAGAGGATTGTCAACTTGACCCTTAAGAATAAACTGTGCCGTGACATTGACAGATCCATTAGAAAACTTTGGTGTGCATTGTATCGTGAAGCATTCTTCAATTGCCTCTTCGATTCGCGTTCATGAATAGAGATGAATTCGTGTTCAAAATAAATTTTGATTTTAAGAAACGATTGGGAGATGCCAGTTAATTAAAAGACCAAATAACTAACAGTTCGTCATTTTTTAAGCTTTAAAGTGAAAAGAGCATAATATGCAATGGTATATGTTTAAGTAGTTATGATTGATGTTATGTTATGTGTTATATAATCCTTTAAATATGCATAGTACTCAAATAAAGAGAGGAACTCAGGGTTTGGAAAAGTAGAATTTAATCTCATAATCGCTCATCGACATGTAGCAATTTGATAATAACTCTCCAAATACCAAACCATGAAAAAGGTAGAAAATAGGAAAAGGAAGATGTAATATTTGTAGAGTAAACAAACAGAAACAAAACAAACCAAAAACAGCAAACAAAAGACAAAACAAATCATGACCATAAACAAGACACAGGCACAACAAAACTTAACCATCACAAAGATGGTCCTCAGGAAGGGACAGATAATTCAAAACAAATAGGAAACGGAAAGGCGAAACACAGATTGGGAAACCGATGCGATGAAAGGCAGACGAAAATCGTAGGGCGAAACATACGCAAAACCTAACAGATCGACCACTTAGACTGGAGCCGCCAAGATAGTGGACGACAAGGACTCAAATGTCGAAAACAAAGTTAGACGCTGGACACTGAGGGCCACTTTTAACATGAAATTACCAAAAACACACACAATACAAACAGCATGAACAAGGATCACTAGACACAAGAGGAAGGAAAACCAGGGAGGACAAACAAAGAGAGGATAGGAACAAGATACCACGGTGTACAAGGATAGTCAACAAGAACGGGACAGAGAAATTGTATACACAAAGAGAACGGAAACAGGCAAACACATGAAACGCTATCAAACAGTTATCCAAAAATGTGCAAGACACGATTTTCCATAATTATTGCCACGGCATATTAAACAGCATTGTAACATTTAAGTTCACAAAAGTCATTTTTTGGCAAGGCCGCTTGCCGAAAAAGTGTAGAGACACTTGCGGAACCAATTTCTCGGATTGGTGTACGAAAAAGGAAAGTGGTGTCGAACTCGTTGACCGGATAAATCCTACCCGTGATGAGAACTCGCAGCCATCAGTCCATGTCGGGCCGCCCGCTAACTGACGCAGTTATGTGCGGGGGCGAAGAACGAGTGCGGATTGCGCGAATAATATTCAATGCAGAGTTTGAAGAGGCATCCGGATGACGAGAAGTATACATGATACATGTAGATGGAAATATATGCGATATGATAATTTTCAGTCGTTGGGTAGAGTGTTCTCAGGTTGGTGATGACGTGAGTTAGCAAACAATACAAATACTGGCACACTGAGAAGGCACTCACAAATGTACAAATGCCTTTCACCAGGTCGGTGCCACTGTACACAGACTCCCATTGCCGAGATTGAAGCCTTTCTACGACATTGCGCGCCCTCATTATGCAAGAGGTACATCGCGCGTCTCAATGTCCCTTAATAGGACTTTCGTGCTGTCAATCATAGCGTTGTCAAGATAACGCTTCAATCCAAGAGTTACATCGCGCGTACTCACGCCCACATGCCCATATATAGGAGGCTTCAGTTTTGCGATTCGAATTTCCTCTCCCATTATATAAGCTCCCTGCTTTCACTGTTCGTGCCTCTGACACGAACAAGTGGATGTGTATAGTCTCAATGTTATCTTCAATTCCGAGACGAAAATGTACCTGATCACAGATCCTGAACGATACATATTTCGCAGGTATAAAACAACCAAACGTGGCCATGATAGTGTAGCAAGGCTGTCTGCTTACAGTCAGTTGATGATCACAAAAATTGCTCTCGTCAGATGTTTGATATCGGAGACCGGTGTGTATATCTTGTCCAGAATTTGCTGCCTTCTCCTGCGTAATGTCTGAATGTATTCAGTATCACCCAGGAAAATGTTAATCTCACATAGTCAGATAGAGTGCGTACAAACATGGTAAATGTGCAAAGTCTACCACCAGTATGCTAAGCACAGTTAAGAACAATTAAACCGAAGTGACTGAAAAGCTGAACCCAGTAAAACATGTTTTTTAATCAGAATATAGCGTATTATTACTGCGTTTTTTGTTCCTTTGCAGTTTTCTAGATTTGTTATTCCTTTTTTGCGTTCAATTATACAATTACAACAAAGCAAGGTATTATTTTTAGTGCCTCCATGCTTATGTTAAGTTATCTTTGAGATACTCTGGATTATGTTCTGGAGGTTTAAAATGTATTAAGATATCTCAGCTCCCGAAAGATTTGAGTGAACTGGGGTGGTATGATTGTGGTGGTTTCGTTTAAAACGGTTGGTGTATGGTGGATTATTGGTAAGACAGTAACCTGGATAATAATAAAGCCATAACAACAGTTATTATGAAGTCGGTCAATGCTCTCCTACGAAGAAGCACGAGAGGTATTCTTTGAAAAACCAATATCATAAATCAACAGACCTGGTCCACATACTAAATTGTAAGACCCGTATTGTCAAAAATAATATAGTTTCTAAACCTCATCCGAAATTGTATTATAATGGTGATACAGGTTAGTGTGTTCTGTAAACGTTTATCCATAATGTGACCTTTCTTGTATTTGTGTTCACGTCTTTTGCAGCTCAATAAAAGCAAAATCGTGTTTCGAGTCGCCTACTCGAATCGTGCCAATATGTATATAGTAAACCTCGGGATGTTTAACCGTAAATATTGGGAAATATTGTTGACAATCAATTAAGGTGTACCCCAGTGCCCTATTGCAACGTATACTTATTCAGACACTCTGAAATGTTTGCCGAGTAATAAGAAAACACGAATTTTGTCACTGTAATATAACATGTGTCGTTTTTTAAGGCATTAAGGCATTATAAACATTAACATCATTATTCTAATTAAATAATGAAAGCTTACTTTGTGTATTAGTCTTAAAAACTCAAATTAACACACATACAAACAACTGTTCGTGAGATGTATCTAAAGTCGTTAATCAATCTGACTTATTCGCGTTGCTTTTTACTGAGCGTATTATAATTTCGTGGCAAATTCTTACGGGATTACTTTAATCCATATATCTGCATTGAAATAGCTAGCTCTATTATAGGGGACCGTCAGTGCTTGCACACCGCCAAAAACAGTACGTAACGATTTTACCATGGTTACCAAGACAATCTGGATTGCAGAGTATTGATTATACCATATATTTACATTACCAAAGTTAAGGATGTGGAGAGTGTAGTTTTTCCGTTACCCGGCTTTCCGCGTATAACGGGTCGTCAGGGCTCATTATAAACTGTAGGTGTTTTAAGCTACGGGTAGTTTCTTAGCCTTGTAATCAAACATTATGTACATGTATATCTGTATGGAAGCTAAGACGCTCCGTTGCAGACTGCTATGTTATCACGATACTGTCCTCATATCTCCCATCTCATGTCCTCACATCTCACATCTCATGTCCTCATATCTCCCATCTCATGTCCTCACATCTCACATCGCATTTTCATAACTTTGATACTCGAGTTATTTATCGACAGATTGTTGCCAATAGTGTTGAATATTTGACTGTTTGGGATCAAATGTTAAAATTAGTATATACAATTAATCTCAATCCTCAATTCTTTGAAATTGCCGTTGGAAATGTCTATTGCTTTGGAAACTGTACATTCAGAATCTAAACTGATATCTATATAGGTTAATTTACAAATAGTAACCGACTTCGTAAACAAGAAGCTAGAGTCGATACGGCAGTTCCTACAAATTAACCGACTTCGTAAACAAGAAGCTAGAGTCGATACGGCAGTTCCTACAAATTAAGAATAGCTGCTAAACTAATTGGTCTTTCCTTCCACTTAAAAACAATCGATTCTCGTAGCCCTCCCTCTTTATTTTCTGGGATAAGGTCAACTGTGTTTTTTATTTTTCAATTTTCAATAAATACTAAACTTTTAATGGTCTAATTATGTATTTATCAACTACAGTCACTTGCAAGTGTTTTTAAAGAACTCTATAGGGGTCTAAACCTCATAAATATACACATAATAAAAGAGCCTCACCGTTTTTCAGATACTCCTGAAAGATGCTGGCAATATAAGTTTTGCATGAAAACAACCATATTTATGTGTCAATTTAGTAAAAATCAGAAATCAAAAACGCCCTCCATTTTGGGGGAAGGTATTTGTTTGAATTGCGAGTTGCTAGTTGCGAGTTCAAATGTGCGAGTTGCGAGTTGGATTTTGCGAGTTCTAATTGCGAGTTGCGAGTTGCGAGTTCAAATGTGTGAGTTGCGAGTTGGATTTTGCGAGTTAATATTTGCGAGTTGTCCATTGCGAGTTGCGAGTTCTTCATATTTGCGAGTTGTGATTTATGTAAATGTGTTAATACTTTATTATGCTATCAACCTGTGGCCGACTCAATGTTTCTATTTATGCTACATGGGTACTTTACTTACCATTGGAGTGGAAGATAGTCTATTTATTTTAGCAGTAATTCACGCTTGTTATAAAAGTGTTGGCAGATTTATTAAAGGTAGATGTTCTGATTGCTGGCCAGATTTTCAACTTAATGTGGTTTTTTTATTTTACATGAAAGGTCATCCTTAAAATTGTCACATTCAAAAGTTTGAAACTTAAATGGTTCTTATTTTAGAAGCACAAGGTCACACAAAATGTGCCTATTGAGTAGTACACGAACTGACCTATTTCCAAATATAATGTTATTTAAAACTTGTAGGCCTTATATGGAACCATATAAAACCATGCCCAATCGGACATGCATATGCGTCTCATAAATACGGACCTCTTGTACATGAAATACATTACATGATAGGCCTATCTTTAAAACTATATTAAAAAGGATCATGTCTTAAATAGACTTTGTGCACCATAGTTAAAACCAATAAAAACAAACATGTTATATTTTATAACTTTTCTTCACCATGTCTATTCCTATCTTATATAGATAGGATATCCACATGATGAAGAATTAAACATAATATAACACGCTTGTACGCTTGATTAAATTCACAACCAGTGTTTTGAATGTCAAAAAACAGAAGACAACTCAAAATGTTCAGTCCATGTGTAACAAATCAGCCTAAATTGGGCAATTATTTAAAATCAAGCACAGCAAAATGTAGCTGATGAGATTAACGAAAAGATCAAATAAATTTGATCATAATTAATCGAAACGCGTCCTACAATCATAGCTTATAATGAGTTTCTTAAAACTTAAAGAAACTCGTGTGTCCCTCACATTGGTTGAGTGGAATTTAATTAAAAACCACATAAGGTTTCCACGCGTATGTTTTGCAAAAAGCAAAAATAATAGCAAGTTTTGCACCAAATTGTTGAATTACTATGTACTTCAATATGGTATAATAATAAGCTACCTTTTATCATGTTTCTTTAAAAAGTCCAAGAGATAACTAAACGGCGGGTTGCGTAACTCTATCACCTTTTAAACACTATGTACTTCAATATGGTATAATAATAAGCTACCTTTTATCATGTTTCTTTAAAAAGTCCAAGAGATAACTAAACGGCGGGTAACTCTATCACCTTTTAAACAAAAATGCTATTATTACCTATAACAATAGCATATAGAGCAGCTAATACTGTTCTTTATACAAAATATTGTATAATAATATTATCAAAGCGCTTTAAATTATCAAAGCGCTTTAAATTATCAAAGCGCTTTAATTGAGCTTTAATTGAGCTTTAATTGAGCTTTAATTGAGCTTTAATTGAGCTTTAATTGAGCTTTAATTGAACTTGAATTGAACTGAAATTGAAATGAAAGTAACTATCAATATAGGGAACTCGCAACTCGCATGTGACAACTCACAAATATCAACTTGCATTTTTAACTCGCAACTCGCACATTTCAACTCGCAACTCGTAACTCGCAACTTGAACTCGCAACATTTAACTCGCAACTCGCACATTTCAACTCGCAACTCCCAAATCGAACTCGCAAAATCAAACTCGCAACTCGCACATTTCAACTCGCAACTATCAACTCGCAACTCGAACTCGCAACTCGCACTCGCAACTCGAACTCGCAACTATCAACTCGCAACTCGCAACTCGCACATTATCCAAACCCCTCCATTTTCACCTGTCGAAGGCAGTTGCTACGAAAATCTAATAACTAATTTTAAGTGGCTTTTTTAAAGTATTCATATCAAGTTCAATAATCGAACCAGACTATCGTCTAGGGGCACAGAGGAAGGAACTCCCGAAAGCTGTTATAATTCAGGAGGGCATCCTCTCTCTATCTTGATATTGAGATAATAAATCAGTCTATGCCGCAGCGCAGACCTAGATTTAAACAAAACGAGAAATACTTTTGAAGTGAATGAAGTCTCTGAATTGTGAGCGCAAGCTAAAGCCGAATCGAAATAAACCTAGATTTAACATTTAAAGCGAGAATGCCTTAAGGGGTTTAGTGATTTTGATGCTATGTTTTAAGACTTTCCCCAACAAAAACCGCCAAACATCTTATATTGGAACACTGGAAAAACCTGAAACCCCTAGGGACACTGTTTATGACTGTCACGAAATTGGGACAGAATAATTAATGGGCTTCCACACCATCTAATACTTAAGTTGCCTAATGAAGTCTAATGGTGTCAAAAGCAATTAAAGAACCAGTAGTAATTGAATCAATTTTCGCTTTTGTAATAATAGATTTAACTTATATTATGCCTTTAGAAAAGTGTTTAGGGGAGCGATCCATTTAAGATCTCTCACCGGCTTCGTTATCTAAAATTACAAGCTGAATGTCTGTTACAGAAGCTGAAAACCATTAACAATAAGTTAATGTTTAAATGTCTGCGATCAGGATTCTGGTACCGAATATCGATGGTGATAATCTATGTGTTTTGTTTCTATCCTAGAATTGGTGATCGAAAACATTTATACACGCCGATTTACTCATTACTACGTGTCTCCCACCTTTTGCTCGTCTTCTTTTTAGCATGGTTTCGCATGCGGGTATATCCTTTCTTCCGATAAATAAACCCACGTTCTTGGCCGTAGGCTATACACATTTCAATTGTACAGTACAAAATTGTTTTCAAAAAATGGATTCCTGCCGATAAACCATTTTCTTAAAGTTTCTTACGTGCAAAGTTTATTACGTTGTCGTCACTGATCTTTAATCTCAGGAGAGACACGGAAGCGATGTTGCTCGTATCTATAGTTGCATTGGACGATAATATCCACGAATGCGCTACCGAAATGTACACACAATCGCTATTTTAGTTTCGATAGTTGACCTTTTTATTTACATTGAATGTGTTCTTTCTTAATATCTACTGTCTACCCCTCCCATTTCTCTCTCCTACTCTTATTGATGTGCCTCTAGAGTCAGTCGAAATCCATTAAGATATGTATTTCATATTGCCAAATCGTATTAGCCTGGATTGTGAAAAATACATTACGTTATAACGGTCTGCGCTTTTAAGTCACTGGATGCAATATTCTGCGATAGCATGTCGCTCTAACTATCGAATGACCGGTGACGCAGCGAAGATTTTAAGCGGTTGGCTTGAGAAATCATCAATTTGCAGACAGACGGTATGCATTAAATATATGACATTGAAACAAATTGTCGTTTGTTCGCGAAGTGTACGTGTCATTTATGTCATATATAAATTCTGAGTAAAGATAACAAACACCACCCCTCGTGTTTCTTCCAACTAAAGAATAACAGTTTGTGTGCAAGGCCGGCCTAATTCGTGATCTACGTTATCCAAATGTTGTTTGAGATGTTACTGATTCCCTTCTATGTTGCACACATAAAGGTATATTGAAATCTGCCATGTCATAATATCACGTTCCTCAACGGTTAGGCTGAGTGGGTGCATTCGTACCTCTGTACAGTCTACAAGTACGGACAAGTTCTTATTGTAAAAAACAGAGTCGGTAGGGCATAGCAAAATGCTATGAACCCCAGATAAAAAATATACTTAGATTTGATTTTCAATGAATGATGGGACCTTTACCACCTACCCACAATTTGTTTTTGAAAACCGCAGTTGTGAGGCACGTCATGGTTAGCGCGAACATTACGATCAGCAGGTTTGCACATGACCAAAATCTTTAATTAGTAGGTTTGCGCATGACCAAAACCTGGTCGGCGCTATAGCTATAGAACGAATCGAGCGATTGGAACGACATTTTCAGCGTCGGTGTCAATTCCACAAATAGTCAGCTCGGTTCGCTGAAAATGTGTGACGTCGCTTTTCGGGTTACCGTGACGACCAAATTTCCATGAACCCATAGTGAAACATTAACAATTAGCTTAGAGCTCATTTTTGCATGTTTGACTCAACAATCTGGCAACATAATGCTAGATATGATGTTCAACATTGTGTGATGCATAGTTTTATGAATTCATCAGATTTGTTCGTGCATGGTTTCCAATAATAATAGTAATTGGGGTCGACGAGGCAATCGAGATTTAGTATCTTGCACAGGAACTAAAACGCTTTGGCCCAGTGGTTGGCCGTAGTGGGCTAGAACTCATAACATTTGTGTCATGGCTCCTGGGCTCTATCCACTAGACGCGTGCTCAATGTTTTAAACGCGCTATTATGTATCATAACCATAATCTCAAGACTTGTTTAGTAACTGATATTCTGTACATGCTTTCTCATTCTTTCCATTTACTTTTCCATGACATATTATTATGGATGCCTGGAGTACATTGTATTGTTTAGGATAATAATGTTATATTTTTGTTAAGCGCAGTAATCATTTTTGGAACAACGCTATATAAGCACTGTTAGAGGCAGTGGTAGTGGTATTGGCCGTGGTAGTGGTTGTGGTAGTAGTAGTAGTAGTGCCCTTATTAACGTTATCATATATTCTCAAAATAAACTTATATAATGATATTCTAGATTCACCATGCACCTGTTCCAATGGTTACAGAATGCTTTGATTTCTAGTCTATTGTATGTAATATTGACAATATTAAATCAATAAATCAATAAACAATGTGTTGTAACGGTTTTTTGCCGGATGACTAGGGCTGCTCAAATTAGTTCAAATTATATCCAACCTGGCTTACTATATCAAATAACACACTAGTTGTTTAATTTCTGTTCTCAATACAATTTGGCCAAATATTTATTTTCAGTCCTCATCTTCAAACTTACAGAGTCACACAATATAATAAGTAAAGATTCTTTAAATACATTACAATATGAAAGCAAACCTTTCGTCATTCACTTCACCTGTGTACAACGGGCCTATCAAAATCAAAATTATACCATAATATTATTATACCTATAACTAAAACATCATCCCTGGCTCAAATCTGAGTACAATACAACTACAATAATCCAAAATCAACATTAACTTTACCAAGAAGAAATCTCCATCCCCATCAGGATTTTTACATAGGACGCAATAATATTTCAATATTTCAGTATCTAAATCAGAAGTGAGTAAATCGCAGATATGGGGACGCTTAAGAAAAGTGTCGGCAATACGTAAACAATTGTGATTGGTTGAAACTTCTCTACCTACATGATTCAGCTTGCCTGTGCTTGGTTAATTAAATGTACGATCGGTGACTTTGATATGATTGAGCCTGAATACACGCAATGTAATGTAAAAACAAGAATTTACTTTAAAATGTAAAGGCACCAAATAAATCAGTAGATTAAACATTATGTTTATCAAATCCAGTGATTGAGATGAATAAATAATAGATATACTCTCACCAACTAACGTTTCATCAGAGCTGTGCTCCACTTCTGGAACCGCGGGAACTGGTGTTGTCAGAGAGCGGGAATCAGAGTTGCCTGATTCTTTCTTCAACAGCGGATTGTAGAGATTACTCAGCATGTAGGTCCCCTCGTCCCGGTTCATCAAGTTGCTATTGCCCCTCTTCTTAATCCAAATCGCTTCCTTGATCCCCCGTTTTATACGTTCCTCCTCCTTATCTATTGTCCTTGCCTTCTCCAAGTCTATTATGTGATTGTTTCTTGCCGCATGATCCGAGATGGCCGACTTGTTCTGTTAACTTTCCGACGCTTTCCTTTCTGCTCTGGTGTATTTCTTTTTACATGCCTTTTCAACGTCCTTTTTGTTTTCCGACATTCTTGTACCAGACAAACGACCCATTTCACCAATATAATTGGCGTTATCCTGTTATTTGCGTTTGTTTTTAGGGTGCACCAATAATCGTCTTATGCTCGAATCATACTAGCCGGTCGCTGGTCGCAACATGTCGCGTAGTACTCGCTAGCTCAAAAGTATCTCGGTGCTACCAAGAGTCGCATCGAGCTACTAAATCGCCGGTAGTCGCAGGTATTTCCGGATCACGCAGACGACCTCAAACTTGGATAATTGTTGCTGATTGGTTATGCTAATTTTGAAGCATAATAACCTTCCCCCCCCCCCCCTCCCTCCCCCCCCCCCCCCCCCCCCCACCACATTGGTTGAAAAAGTATGGTGTTCATTACATCATGAGCGACCGATCGTTCGATTTGAAATGAAGTCAACTAGCCGCGACTGGTCGTTTCCAGTCAAGCGATCTCTTGATCAATGTATCGGGATTTTTATATGACGTGAAACTCGTCATAGGAGCGATTTAATCGCAAAGCGACCTTAGTATGTTGTCAGCATTACACTCTTAGAAGGTCAGGATCAATACATGAGTAGATTTCCGGCTCACTTTGTTTTGATCCTTTAAGGATCATTTTCGGATCGTTTTGATCCGTTTTCGGATCGTTTTGATCCGTTTCCAGATAGATATCAACAAACGGATCAAATTCACCTTGATCAACTTTGATCTGATTTCCGGATCAATTCGATGAAACAGTTCATTGGTCAATGAGTGACTGACGTCACTCTTTCGCAAACCGATAGACGACAAGCAGACGATCTTTTGAATTCGGTCGCCACAGTTGAAACAAGGGTGAAATACCGCGGTAAGTTATCCAGTCTAATCTGTAAAATGTTACATGATTTTGTCGGTAAAGTAGTTTTATTTTTTATGTTTGAACATGCTCTATTCTTGTGAACAAATTTATTGTACCTGACCAGTGCCATCAGTACGATTTTCGGTCAAAATGCTCCTCACAAAATGTCACGATCACTGCGATGTACTAGGCCTACACGATGTAGTAAGCTTACTGCACTCGATATATAGTCTGCAGTGTGCACCCGGGGGTGGGGGCACTCGATCAATATCAGGTTTCACACCAGGCTCCATCTGTGTCACCGAAAGACCCTTGCATGCATGCTTGTTTTTACAATCTGTCACCCGATGACCCCCTATGTTTTCACTTTTTCTTTGATTCAGTTTGATCCTGGAGTAGGATCATAAGCTACAGGTACATCCGATTAAGGATCATTATTTTGATCCGTTTCAGTATCATTTGACAGAAATATTTGATCCCATTTCGGATCAAACTTTTTGATCCTGCTTGTCGGATCACTTTGATCCGGAAAGGGTAAGCTCATATGTGATACCGCTTCTGGATCAAAATTGATCCTTTTCGTCTCATATTTGATCCTGACCTTCTAAGAGTGTAGAGTAACGTGTGGCTTCATAGCCATGGTGGTGTCGTATTTCTTGTAAATCCTTTGTATTTTTTCCGACACACCCTTTACATAAGGAGTCACTGCCAATTTCTTCCTCTTGGTCTCGTCTGTTGTGGTTTTCTTTTTCTTTGTTGTTATACTGTTCTTGCTTTTGTCTGACATTTGTTGTTTCACCTTTTTATGGTCCACGTCGGATAACCACATTTAGCCAGTGCATCTTTTATTTTGGTTTCTTCTTCCAAATAAATGTATGATCAAAAATCAATTTTGTTACAGTATTCACTTTAATTCATAGCACGTATTCCACCTGTATTGGTAGTAAGCCTTGCCTTTTGCATCACTATCAGCAGCTTAATACAAAGTGTCAAAATTCTGGTTCAAGTGTTACTTTGATTTGGAACTTTATGTAGTAAACTATCCTTGCAAAAGTATCCTCTAAATTAAGCTCATTCGAAACAAATTCTGGTTTTCCTTTTCAATTACTTACAGATTGACGTATTTCCTACACAGACAAAGAATTTAAGCACAGGCAATGCTAATAAAACTGCTGGTATGGAGGTGAGATCAAGAATTCCTCAATCTTGCGATATGAGACTCTAAAATTCAATTATACCCCAATTCTGTAGGCCCTGTATTGACACCATGTGGTTCCCAACAATGGGTAGATAAGATATGGTAATTTCAAATAATTAAAACAGTAAAAATTAATTAGAATATTAGGTTCCTATTAAGAGGTAAGATCAGGTCATTGGATATGGACCCATTCTTTTTATACACCCATCAAAATATGTAAGTTCCCCCTAGCATATACTAAAATATTTCCAGAAATATTTGATGGAGTTAAATAATTGTCAGCTAGAAAGATGCACCAAATTGTTAGGCACATTTTGATACCTAATTTGTTGGCCTTGAGACAATATGCAACGATAAGAAATTGTGCCATTTACCAATTTTTATACAAAAAAAGTGGCACTAAATCTCACTGGCTATGGCTGGTTTTTTTTCCATAAATTAACAGACATTTTCTTGGTGGATTTTTGTGCACAGACATGGGAATCTACCAATCAATTATGTTTGGCATCATTTCAAGAAAATCAATATGCAGATCATATTTATGTGTGTGGCAAGTTCGTCTGATTATGAGTGACATGGCAATTTGGTCCGATTATGAGTGACATGGCAATTTGGTCTGATTATGTGCGACTTGAGAATTTGGTCACACATAATCAGACTATTTTGCCAGAATTGCCATGTCACTCATACTCGGACCAGATTGCCATGTCACACATAATCAGACCATTTTGCCATGTCGCACATAAACAGACCAAATTGCCATGTCACTCATAATCGGACCAAATTGCCACGTCATTCATAATCAGACGAACTTGCCACACATAATTATGATCTGCTTATTGATTTTCTTGAAATGATGCCACACTTAATTGTTTAGTAGATTCCCATTTTCTGTGCACGATAAATCCACCTAGAAAATGTCTGTTAATTTATGGACAAAACCAGCCATAGCCAGTGAGATTTAGTGCCACTTTTTTTTCTGTATAAAAATTGGTAAATTGCACAATTTCTTATCGTTGCATTGTCTCAAGGCCAACAAATTAGGTATCAAAATGTGCCTAACAATTTGGTGCATTTTTCTAGCTGACAATTATTTAACTCCATCAAATATTTTTGGAAATATTCTAGTATATGCTAGGTGGAACTTACATATTTTGATGGGTGTATATGGTTAAACGTATAATATGGTGATACAACTGAACACAACAAATGTTATATATCAATAATTAAAGGGACTCAATGTCATGTTGAATTTTGTTTTAAATGAATTTACTTCAGAATCCAAGATGAACATTAACAATTGCCATTACTGTTGTTTCTACTTAAAACAAACCCAGCCAAACTTGATTAAAACAATGTTTAAATATGCTGGAATACCACCCCTAACCATGCAGCCAGATGAGAGGTCACGCTGCAAGTCAGATGTCAGATTTTGTTGTACGCAAGAAAACAATAGAGTCTCAGTGACTGCAATATTTGCTAGAAATAGCTTCGGAAAATGGTCTATTTGGGCATCTCAAAAACTGAGAAACGTGTTAAAAATCACGTAGACTTTTAGAGAAGAGTCAATAACATCAGCGGAACGGTACAATGTATAGTATTAAACACGTTTTGTGACCAAATTTTGTAAATTTGTAAAATGTTGGAAAATTCACGTTTTGAAAATCTGTGGTCTCCTAACTCATTCTTAACCTCACTAAAGCATGAAATGAACCCTCGTCAACAAAAAAGACCAAGTACGTATTGCTTTATCTGCTTGGAGATAGCAAAGACCACGGAAACTTCATAGCTCCATACCACGAAATGAAATCCGCCATAGACATTACATGGCGAAAATCGTACAGATTTGCACCGCAGTCCTCTGTGTAGGGAGTGTTGACAATAGCAAGGTCGTTTGACTATTGTGTCTGTGCATGTTTGTGACGACTGACCACGTTTAACAATCTTCATAGCTTTCATATCGAGGGTTGAGCACCAGAAGGCCGTAACTCAACTTTTGGGAAAATTGATATTTTGGTACAAACATAATCCATATATTTGTAACCTAGATTTTCAAAACCATAAAGAGATAACTCATAAACACTCTGAATTTGACTAAAACTAGAGTTATAAGTTGGGTGCTACAGTGTAATGTAATGAGTCCCAAATATTTGAAATTCGATTATCTTAAAATAGCATTTCTTGAGTTACGGCCTTCTGGCGCTCAACCCTCGACATAGGGCTTGGGTGACCTAACTATTGACTGAAATGCTGGTTGCAGCTCAACCCTCATTTTTGAATCGACGTTTTGTTGTACAACGAGGGCTGATTTTTCTTAATCCTTAAAAAGTTCATACATAAAAAATATACAAATCTTAGTTTTTATCATACATTTTTGTAATTGAGGGCGCAGCCTCCACCACATCTCTAACTGCCCCATTAATAACAATATAACAATAGAATCCATTATATACTGTGGGTATGTACATAATTTGTATCATAATTCACACTTTGAATGTCGATTCTCTATACGTGTCAAACCGGAGGTGAAATAAAATCCATGCATATAAATGTGGGTTAACCATGAATTTTGTGTCGACTATTATAAAACATATAATATGATATTGTTTTGTTACGTCGCGTTTTAATCCATATTTTCAATTATTCTTATGACAAGAATGATATAACCATGTGTTATAATGTGAGTTGATATTCTCTACGCATACACAATCCAAAACTAATGCAGTGATGATTCACTAAGTCCAAAATGTTTGTTTGTTTTTCAGTCCGGGCTAATTTTTAAATTTGGTCAGCTTTCCAATAGTAAGACTTTTCCCGGTCTGGAAATGTTCAAGTAAGCGCATGTGTTGAATTTGACAACCTTGATGAATATTCTTGCTTTGGATTTTTGTTGTACCTCTGTTCAAAAGTATTTTATATATCATGTATAAGTCCAACTGCCTTATATCTACAATGGTTTTTTCTACGTGAGGTTATGCATTTTTAAAAACAATAACGTTTCATACATAATTTACGCTTTATTTTTCAAAATATTCAGGGCCGTAAGACACTTTTTTCAAGGGGGGGGGCGTTTTCCAAAAAAAATCACGGGAAGATTTGTTTGAGTCAAATATTCGCGCGGAGCGCGCGAAAATTTTCGAATTTGCACCTATTTTTTGCACGATCGAGGTACATTTTGGCTCTAAACAATCTTGTAGCAAAGAATATTGCATTTTGGGAAGACAAATGCGCGCGTAGCGCGCGAAATTTTTTCATCTGTGTACACATTTTCCGGGGAAGATTTTCAAAGGGGGCCACCATCGCCCCCCCCCCCCCCCCCCCCCCCCTTCCTACGGGCCTGATATTAGTTCATGTTTTATTCGAAAGTGTAAAGAACACCTAAATACCCACCTTATTTCGCATAAAAGAGAAGGAAAATACAATGATGACATTTTTAAAACGCGTGCAATGCATTGTGGGAGCAGACACCCTGGAAAGTTCTTTTGACCATATTTGATAAGCTTTCCATTTCCAGGTCTGGAAATGTGTCCGGACTGTTTAGAACGTCACGGTTGAAATAAGCGTCAACCATCGTCACTGCTGCTATGACCCGAATCCGTTGAGGGCAGCATATTATATTGTTTCTCTAGAACATACTCGATGATGTCCATAACAAACATAGGGCCAAGTGACAGTACAGGTACAGCACTCAGAAACAGATATGAAGCGGTATAGTCTCCAAAGGTGTCAAATAACCATCCTGAAAAAGACAATATTCATAAGACACGTTAAAATAATTTGACCTTGTCTTACTTTCGGTATTCTTTTAGCATTGCTTATTTGACGAGTATTTACCGATAAACTATCACTTCACATGCAGATCTATATCATACTATTATAAATGAATAAATTGCATATAAAGTTTCACAAATAATAAAGCTCCAAGTCTCCTTTTGATAATGTACACTGTTTAGAAATTCCATCTAGGAATAAGTATTTTTGAAGCCAAATTCACATGTTAAGAGATCTATGTGATGTGGCTAACAATGCTGGATCGAATAGAACAGAATTGCAGAATTGTCGACATACTATTGGAAAAGATACGGCAAAAGGACATTCCCCATCTCTTTATAAAATGCCCCAAACAATAGGCATGATAGCTACAGGCCATCATGTAATTTAAATGGTACGTGTATCGAATAGTACATGATGGGCTTGAAAGTTTAGCAATTGGGCCAAAATGTCATGGACTATGACACGCGCCGTGATTTTCGATGAACTCTCCTCCAATTAACCATGTATCACAGCGTCGTTGATATAGCATCCGCACTTGTTTGTACATATTTTCATAAATAGATTGGCATACTATCGTATGAGTTGCTAACTTATGTCTAGTATGTCGTGAATTCCCAAAACTCAGAATTCAAATTTTCAAAATTAGTTATGACAAATTGTACACAAAAGTGCTGATACGCAAGTTAATCAACGACTTTAGGATCTACAAATGTCGCATTTTGGTTTAGTTGAGACTTACCTGTCCAAAATCCACTCAATATCGAGCCGAAACCATATCCAACGAACAGCCAATTAACAGCATTAGTAAACTGATCTTTTTCGACAACTTTTAATAGTTGTTTAAATATGGCGCAGTCTGCAACCGCGAAGCCTATATTAACCACAGACGTGGCAAATGCCAATCCGCCATATGATGATATATACGTCATCATGGGATCTATTGCTAATCCAAACGAAGCAGTCAATGTAGCTAGGTACAGAAGAGATTTTCCTGATAACACTTTTGCTGCTAGCGGGAAGATCATGGTACCGGCGAAATTTGTAACGCCACCAACGGTGGCTAAGGCAGATGCTTCATACGGTTCAAATCCTGTGTCTATGCTATGAGGCACAAGATATATCAACCAGCCAGTGTAAAAATAACCTTGTCCGGTGAATATAATCACCAAACATGTTAAATCGAAGTTCTTGACCAAAGGTATATCACGCAGAATATCACTAATGCACATTCTCCATGTGCGTTGTTCTATAGCTTGATTATCCTCAGTGACGTCTACAGGTCTGTTCTCATTAGTATCTTGGATCTCCATGCTGCCTTTGTTTAGTTGTGGTCTTAACAAAGCCGCACATACTACAATATAGGAGTTGACTGCACTAACCAGTAGCATCGTCCCTCGCCATCCATAGAGGTCGAGTGAGAATTGTGTTAATAGTGGCATGACCATAACACCAGCAGACAACCCCGCATGGGCGATGCCATTAGCAGTATCATAATACTTATCGAAGTAGTCCGGCAATGATGAGGTTACGACGGATTCGCATCCTAGAGCAAAACCTTGCAAGGAAATAAAAGTAGATGGTTTTATAATATAAGACACATGAAAATATTCCTGTCATTTGATTGGTGGATACTACATCATGTGTCATGAAATATTTAGACTATTTCCCCACTATTTCACTGGAGGGAAAAAAGTGTCAATAAAAAAGTACTATTTCCCTGTGATGAGGAGCTGCAAGGGAAATAGTATCTTTTTATGGGACCTTTTAGCCCTTAGTAATATTAATATTTCTTGCAGAAAAAGAATGGTGTATCTTTACGCTACCTATAACAACAATTTGGAACACAACTTATAAACGAGGATTGTAATGGATGAAAAGACAACAGTAGGTGACAACACTTACAGGCGTATACTTATTAAAACACAGCAGTCAGTATACAATTGTCATTAATATAATTCTGACTCAACAATTTGAAAACGCTGAACAATATAATTATTATTTGCAATGTAATAAAAAACACAATATTCCTTTTTTCCCGCCCCACACCAGAGTGAAAGCAAAAATCGTCATCTAGCTAGATGTAAGTTTTAAATGTAGTTTAATAATAAGATATATTATCTTGCCGTGTTTTAAAGCATGGCTGATGTCGTGGCATTTCAATATACAACTCTAGAGAGCGACATAGCGTTTTTTCAATCCACGTTGAATTCAATGTCAAAATGGATTTTGCTTCTAGCGACTGACTGCATTAAATCTTGGATATTTGTGTGCGAGCCTGACCGTGACTGACTTTGACTGGCATCGTCTGAAGAAAGTAGTATGTTGTTTGTTCATTGAAGTTCTGTATATGTGATCTACAATATACAGTCTCGTTATAGTGTTGTAAGTTCAAAAGTGATATACGCAGTGTTAATTTACATCGTTATTAGTCTACAAAAAAAAATCGTCAATATTTCTCGAAATTGTGAAAATGACAAAAGAATGTTCAGCTTGATAAATACACTCCATAAGGTACGGCAGTCTTTAATAAATTCTATATCAATAACGTAATGTTCTTACCTACTAAAGTTAAAGACAACGCCAGTATAGTTACAGTCGGTGCTAAAGAAGCCGTGATAAGACCGGCTGATGATAAAATGGCATATACCATCATTATAGTACGGGCCGAGAAACGTTTGTGCAATGTACTTGCAAGAATGCCTATGGAAATGTAGATACAAGTTTGATTAATAATGGGATTGTCATTGCTATTGAACACAAAAGGTTCCAGTTAGGTGCGTTAATGTTAGGTATTATAAAATCAGTAATCGATATCAAACAACTGAGATAAACATTAAACGAGCAAATTTCCCCTCCAAAATATGACACCTCATTCATAAAAATCGAATGGATACTACACACATAGCAACCACAAGTCTTAGGACACTTGGTTATGGTGTCAAAATCATCCAAGATATATAAGTTTTGACTGCAATATTCACTATGAGTTGAGCAAATGTGTTGCTGAATCATGTTTCCTGCAACCGTTTCTGCTCATTCCATTCCATGAACCTGAAGAAAACACGTGCCTTCGTTGAATCCCTATTGAAAATACCTCATGAATAATTCATCAAGCTCATTATAGCCAATGTAATCCAATGATAGTCAATTTTGACTTCCTTTCAATATAGCCTTCGCAATTGTTTGTCAATGGATTCAATCAAGTGAAACTATATACCAAATTGTCCTTAGTCTTTAATCTTTCTCAGATATTGAGAATTGATATCTGTATTCATCATTAGAAATAGAATATTTGGAAGAGAATTTCATAAGTGTTATTTTAACACCATGACTTTCATAGTATAAATGGAAACCATCCAAATTCCCTATACTTTCTCATTGCAACCACATGAACTATACCGAGATATAATTATTCATTTCATCATTATGAGATGACTACGACTACGAGTAGTCTCGAATATTGTTTTCGACAGCATGATTTTCAGCGGTCCGTTTTTCGTGGGTTTTGTCCGTATGTGTTGTGAATGACGAATCAGTTTCTGCTTTATAGCGTGGTTTCATTGTGTAGCCCAGATTTTGAAAAGTAAGGGTGTTGGTTAGGCGAAAGTGGGACATGCTGTGTATTAGATTCAGACTTACTGCATGGGCATTATTTTTGTGGTCAAAAATATTAAAAAAGTAGGCGTTGCTAAGGTGTTTTGGGGCTCGTAACCCCGGCAGGTTTCTGATTCACATTAAGTCACACGCTAAGCCATGGTGGTACAGAAATGTAGGCCCTATGTTACGCTCCAGAGTCCTAGGGCAATATTATAACATATATTATATCATAATATATATATATTATATCCCGTTTGATATTGCGTAATGTGTCCCAGGAGCATAGTAGAAGGGTAGTATCTTTTGCGTCCGATCAATATGTGACAATGTGCGGTGACGCGCCCCTACGAAAGTCCCTACGCAAAAAGAAGTAGACCCCGAAGTACATGGAATACAAATTTGGTTTGTGTTTGGTTTTCCCCTGATTTATTGTATTTCATTAATAATGTCCTCTCACTGGCATAATATTTTGGTGTTTGGTGTCATTTCTACACTATTATAAGGTTACGTTGATGAATGCGGATAGTTAGAGTCAAGTTATAATTCAAGAAAATCGCCAAGGCTTCTAGGGTGTACATTACTAATTCGGCCCCTATAGACGTCACATGCTTTGTGGGCTGTGTTCAAATCTCTGTAACTTGAGTTAGGTCGAGACGAAGTCTATGGAATTTTGATATGTTTTAACACAAACGGTATTTTTCCACATATCTGAAACTCAACCCGGGGTCATGAGGTAGATTTTTTGCTAGTAGTAGAAGCCGGCACGTCAGAGTGTACAGATTTTGTTAAGTCGGCTTTTACCCGTACATGCAACGTGCGTGTAAATCGGTCCGTAAAATTATGTTTCAGCTAAAATCACGTGTTTTCTTTTTAAAATATTAAATATACATTTTAAGGAATATGCAGAACACAATTTCGACACAAAACCAATAATGATTAGTTTCATTTGCTACCATTCTTTCAGTCAAATAGGAACTATACACATTGAAAAAAGTATCGCACCACTGCTTTTTTTTGAAAAGTGCAAACGTGGCCTCGATTTTTGCCACCATGGTGTGATATTAAGGATCATTTGTTTGCGTAAGCTGTCCAACAAAATGTTATGCAATAAAAGGGCCACATTTTTATTTGTGACGTAATCGATGTAATGTTTTTCAAGGCCAAAGGGAAAATGCATGTTTTTGTCCAAAAGCATGCATGAAACAAGTTTGGGTATAACGCGATATTGAATAGACTTTAAAAACTTAAAATAGTCATTATATTAGTTCTGTATTTTGGCGCAAGATATGTTCCATTAAACGTTATAGGCTACAATGCAGTGAATGAGTCCATCATCATCATCATCATCATCCGTCGGCTGCAGAGCAGGCGACCACAAGTTTTCTCCAAGCACGGCGATCTGTAGCAAGAGTGGCTATCTGACGTTCTTGAAACATGCCTTCATTGTCACCAAGTAAGCGCTGTATGTACTTCAAGTATGATGTGCTTGGACGACCAGGTCTCCTTCGGCCATGTGTTGGTATGTAAGTGGCATACATTCTAGCAGGCTCGTCATCAGGGAGACGGAGAATATGTCCAAGTCAGGAATCTCAGCTGGCGACTTTTTACACGGTTGATAAGAGGCTCTGTCTTAGTTATGTCATAAATGGTGGTGTTCGGGACATGATCCATGCGTTTGATGTTAAGCATTATCCTGTAGCAAGAGGTAGCATAGGCATTTATTTTGCACTCCATATCTTGAGATAACACCCAGGATTCACAGCCATACAGCAAAATCGTCTCACAGGTGGTGCTAAATAATTTCACTTTTGTTGCGATAGCTACTTGAAGACTCCTCCACAGGTGTTCCAACTTCCAAAATGCGCACCATGCCAGTGCCCTGCGTCTTTTAACATGTTTAAAGTCACTTGCACCCGATGCCATCATAGAGCCCAGATATCTGAAATCCCTCACATGGCTGATGGTTTCTCCATAGACCTGTAGTGTTGGGTGAGGATTGCAGTTGGCTGCCATATACTCTGTTTTGGGAACGCTAATGATGAGGCCAAGGTCTTTTGCTGCAGCAGCAGTTTTTGTCAGCTGGGTCTGAGCTCGTGGAATTGTGGTCTCAAGTAAGGCAATATCATCAGCAAAATCAAGGTCGTTTAGAACAACAGCGGGATGACGTCTAGAGCGACGCTGATGTGTCACAACTCCCGAGTCAAGGTCAGATGTGGCTTTCTTCAATAGGTAGTCTACCAGTATCACAAATAGGAATGGAGCTAGGACATCACCTTGTAGCACTCCAGTGGAGACAGCAAAAGGATCTGAGATGCTGCCATCTACCATCACAGCACTTTTCGAGTTGTTGTACATCACACCTATGGCATCGACAAGAGGTTTTGGTATTCCGTAATGTCGCAGCACTGCAAACATGACTTTCCTGTTTATTGAGTCGAAAGCTTTCTTGAAGTATATGAATGTGACTGTGAGAGGTAACTGATGGTCCTTGAACCCTTCCATAATCCTATGGATATGGATTTGCTCATGAATGAGTCCAAACATGCCATTTTTTTGTTGTTCTTAAATTCAGCATATACGAAGAGGTCACCGTTGATTTTTTTTGTTTATTTGACAGTTCAACACTTCCGCAATATTGCTTTTGTCATTTGAACTTATTTAAAATTTGACCTATTTTGACCTTTGCCCCCCATAACCGTTGGGTGTACGAAAAGGGGAGTTTTTTCATGTTTGAGGACAATCGGGCAACTTTTGAAATTTGACCCCAGATGACCTTTGACCTTGGAAGACTTGAATGTGTTACCAAGGGTTAAAACTATAGAGATTAATCATCGGGCCTCTCAATATCGCGTTATACCCAAACTTGTTTCAGGCATTTTCCCCTTAGCCTTGAAAAACATTACATCAATTACGTCACAAACTCAAATATGGCCCTTTTATTGCATAACATTTTGCTGGACAGCTTTCGCGAACAAATGATCCTTAATATCACACCATGGTGGCAAAAATCGAGGCCACGTTTGCACTTTTCAACAAAAAAACAGTGGTGCGATACTTTTTTCAATGTGTATAGTTCGTTATGTATTATTTTGTATTCAACTGAGATGGTTGACTTGTGCCGGCTAAAACCCACAAAAAAAACCCGCAAAGAATATAAATTAATAAAATCACCTTTGATACACAGTTTGTTTTGTTGATGCTTAGCTCCGCTTATCTATGACTGAAATGGTGGTGTACGCCCTCTATATCGCCGATTTGCGTGAGTTCATTGATACCATGACATCACGAATAGTTTCGTAAAAGTTGAGTTGAGATATGTTTAAGAGGGGTGTGAGGCTTTTAAGTCCAATATTGATAATCAATTTTCACATCTTTCCTAAAACTCAATATACAAGTATTATATATCATAATATAGCCCATAACAAGACGCTTCAAAATTACGGGGTTTTTTTGTTCTGGTTGCTATGGTAACCGTACAGGAGCTCTGATTGGCTAAAAACGACTACGAATGTAACTCAATAACGCAAACTTCTGTTGTACCCATTCTTAGGATAATGATGTATAATGATAATCCGCACGCTTTAATGAAGCCGGAATTCTGATACGGTTGCCGTATACCATAAAATGTACCCAGTTTGAAATTTTGGATATGATTTCACATTTTGAGCTACGTATAAGGTCGGTGTAACGAGCCGATGAAACCGCAACACATTTGACGGAACAAATGACGTTCGCATTGAAATTGCAAGGGGAAAATGCTGCCTATTTAGCCTAAAAAATGATGGATACCCTAAAATGTGTCCCGATTTCATTTTTGTGGATATTATTTCACATTTTGAGCTACACATAAGGTCGGTGTAACGAACCGGTGAAACTGCAATAATTACATTTGACGGAACAAATGACGTTTGCATTGAAATCGCAAGGGAAAAGAATTGCGTATAAGTTCGGTATAAGTTTGGTGTAACAAACCGGTCAAAACGCAACATAATTGATTCAACAAATGACCTTCGCAGTGAAATCGCAAGGATTTATTTTTTTACTTATAAGTCGGCTTTTACCTGTGCATGCAACGTGCGTGTAAATCGGTCCGTACAATTATGTTTCAGCTAAAATCACGTGTTTTCTTTCTAAAACATTAAATATACATTTGAAAGAATATGCAGAACACAATTTCGACACAAACACAATAATGATTAGTTTCGTTTGCTACCATTCTTTTCTGTCAAATAGGAACTATTATCGTACCGTACTCAACTTTGTCGGAAGTGCTGCGCTCGACTGAATAAGTGGTGTACGCCACCTATATCGCCGATTTGCGTGAGTTCATTGATACCATGACATCACGAATAGTTTCGTAAAAGTTGAGTTGAGATATAAGGCATTGAACAAACGCTATTTCGCAGCCTACCGAGAACCACCTATCCGAACAATACTGAGGAGTGCTGCCTTTACCGCCCTATGGCCTGCTGATTGGATTTCGATGATTTCACTGCTGTTAAATTGCATTTGTTTGTTAATATAAACCTTTTATGCTTGCTGCGATGCCTTCTATTGCTTCTATGAAGTTGATATTTTAGCATCCCCAAAAAGCAAGAGCATTCACAGATGTGCATTGTTTGGGAATTTAAAAAGAATGGGTTATGGATGGCTAAATGGTCTGAAATGTACCAAGATTTTCTTTATTGGATACGATATCCCAATTTGAGCTATATATTTAAGGTCGGTGTAATGGCTTCAATCGTAAATTATACCACTTTGCAGATGGTGTAGGGGACGAGGATTATAATGTTACCTTAATAATTCGAGGGGAAATGAATCCTCAGAAATCACCCTTAAAGGTAATTTATTCCTCTCAAGTGTTTGTCGTGGACAAAATTCACATGACTCGCTTCATACCCGAGTCTCCCACTGCCCATCAAAACAAAAACATGGTGGAATGATGTGACCGAAGTTTAGTTCGTCGGGCTCTATTCAACGTTGATTGAGATCATTAGATGGATACCATTGAGGTAATTTTATTGGTGTCTGACCGTGCAATCGATACAGGTATTATAATATCCATGTATACCAACAAAACGTGTACGAACGAAAAGTTTGTCTAGAATCGTTTCATAAAGTATTTATTATTCATCCATTTTTAATCAGAATTACATAATAAATCATAGAAACTCAATCAGTACGCTACAAGGCCCGCTTAGCAGCGCTATAAATTGTTGCCCTAAAAACCGGCCCCAAATTTAAATATTCGCCTTTCATCAAAGCTGGTTGCTATAATATGACATAATTCTCGTGTGCAACCAACCGGCTGTATTGCAACGCCCATTGAGTAGTTTAAACGCATGAGCGTGGATGTAATTTGCAACATAATGGAAACTCACCCATGCAGTTAGCAAGAAGTACCGCTCGAATTTAAATATACAACCAGGCAATCCTCTCGTAGTAATTGATAACAATAGGTTTACCATGACATAAATTGCCCGCTTAGAAGCGCTATTAATTCGCTCTGGTAAACCTATTGTTATCAATACTTCGAGAGGATTACCCAGTGCATATATATAAATTCGGGGCTAACTGCATGGGTAAGTTTCCATTATGTTGCAAATGACATCTACGCTCATGCGTGTAAACTACTCAATGAGCGTTGCAATACTGTACAGCCGGTTGGTTGCACACAAGAATTATGTCATATATAGCAACCAGCTTTGGATGGAAGCAAGGCGAATATTTACATTTATTGACGGATTTTAGGGCACCAATTTATAGCGCTGCTAAGCGGGCCTTGTAACCTAATGCAGACCGAATTAATAGCGCTCCTAAGCGGGCAATTTATGTCATGCGTTCAGACTATTTTATTTTTTTGTATAAATATTTCTTATTAGTAACTCTGCATGATCTTAAATTACCTCTTATCGATTAGAGATCTTTCTATTATTTATGAACATACACCAATGGATTGTGTAGGTTATGATGAGCTTTGATTTGATACCATACATGGCATATTTCTACATTACACAACGGAATTTTAAAATTAAAACAATTGTTAAAATGGTGAAAGGTCATATGAGGTCATAATTGTTTTTGCCCAAGTGTAGAATTTTGGCACCAGGTGGAATTTTGATCTACACACTCCAGGCTACCATATAAAGCAATAACATCGCAGATGTAAAAGCCGTATCACAGTTAAGGCTAACATTCGGCCTATGCAACTCAACTATTAAGTGTAGTTTTGTAAAGATGAAGATTTCATCTACGGATGAATTTTCAATTTATAGCTTTCTTGCTTTGATGGTTTGACCAATAAATGTAATATGTAATACAATATGCCATTGATTTATGCCAAGAATATGTAATAGCTGACCATTAAAGGTCACTGAACTCTACAGTGTAACAATGCAGTATTTAATGATGAAGAATATATTCAATATGCAGTGTTTAAGGGATTTTGAATCCCTTACCATCCAGGTGCTCAATTGATATAATATATTCGCTATGCCAGCGATATGCATACTACTGTAAATTTACTTGTTTGGGTATTTAATTCTACTGTCTTGATACAAACAAAGATATTACTATTTTATCAAAAATGATCACAAAAAAAACAGAATGGCCACCAGGTCATTTGAACATTGATATCCTGACATTCAAATTTGTCATATACATATGCAAATCACCTTTCTATAGAGGAATGTATCCATTGCTACAACTTAAAAGAGCTTGTAGATATCACATACACACTTAGAAATGGGTAGTTAAAATATTGACTGTTTCGGGAAGTCATTTTCAAACAACCCCTTATAAGTTAATTTTGACCCCCATATAGGGTTGTCCTTCATCTTTTGACTTGGTATGAAGTGGAAAATGACTATGTTACCATAGTAGTAATTTGACTGGTTTGGGGGGTCACTTTGAAATAGCCCTGGATGTAGTTAATTTGACCACCATACGGGGTTGATATTTGCCTTTCGACTTTGAATGTAGTTAAATTCGACTTTGTATGTAGTTATTAATAACTAGGTCTATATGAAGTTACAATTTAACTGCAGCAAAAGTCATCGTCAAAATGACTACCATGCCAGTCAAATATTAAATATTTTATGAATATTTTTGACATAACAATAGCTCAATCCTTCAACCAATTCAAAGAATAACAGCAAATATTATTTCCATGTATTCAATTTCATCTACAATAATATGAAATTTAATTAAACACTATTTGAAAAACTTGACTCCCAACGCCGGCGTCTTGATTAGGCAAATCATCTCACAACTAACATGAATAACACCATGGAAGGCGATTCGTAGGCTAGTATACAGGTACATATCTAACCAAAAGAATTTAAGACGTCACTGCTTGATGGCAGAGATTGTTCACATATCAGAAGCATATTATTGTTTTTATGAAGTAATAAACACAATGTTTAAAGCCGTTATACAGGTGTTTTTGGCCGGAATGAATGCCGACCTCGTGTTTCCCGACTTACAAATTAAATCTAAGTAAAACCTTTGACTGCAATGAAGTCAACATTTGACTATAACGAAGTCAAAATTTGACTACAATGAAGTCAGATTTTGACCACTTTTGTAGTTGATATTGACTATTTTCAGTGTCAAAATGATTTGACTTCCCACACAGGGTTGCTATGGTTAACCCTAAAAGGTATTCATATTTTGACCCTTTTGTAGTTGGTGTTGACTATTTTCATGGTCAAATGATTTGACTATCCACACAGGGTTGCTTTGGTTGACCCTATAAGGTAGTCCAATTTTGACTCCTTTTGTAGTTGGTATTGACTATTTTCAGGGTCAAATGATTTGACTATCCACACAGGGTTAAAAATGACTTCAATGTATGTGGTGTATAGTTGACCGTCAATAGGTAGTCAAAAATGACTAATTAAGGGTCAATTTTAACTACCTATTTTTAAGTATGTATAGGAAAGTGATTTTATATATCTACGGTAATGCAATAAATGAGAGGGTAATTAAAATGTGGGTGTATCTAATATGGCTAGCAAATGTGTAAATGGCCACCAATGGCTATGTTAAGCTTCTATAATAGCTTTAACATTAAGTCGTTCTATCTTTGTATGGGCTAGAGAAATCATGTCAGAACATTCGAAAAATACCATAAGGTCGGCGATGGCCCCCAGACAGACACAAAAACTGTTATTACATTGTAATAGCTTTTTAAAGCCTCTAAATCAACTTTAGAGTTGCATGTAGACTCGATCCTTCATGTCTCCCTATTTCACACACGGCCCCTGCGAGGGTGCTCAAATGTGTCCGCCATTTTTTTAATGATGGCTGTCACATAGAAGGACGACGTTGTGTTTTTTGTACTGCGAAATTGTCTTTCTTTCTTTCTTTCCTTTTCTTCTTTTCTTTAATTCCACTTTTTTTCTCCTTTTCCTTTTTCCTCCATTTTCGCCCAGTTAATCTGGGCATATAGTTTGGCTTTCACCCAGTATGGTGCCGATTTTGGTTGACTCTGGTGGTAAAAATGTACCGTTTTTTGTGGCTAAACATGAATTAAGTGGCAAAAATGGCAAAAAAACATGCCTATGTTACATCAGATTTTTGGTAGAACGAGGTAAAACGATGTTGTATTTCAAAAGTTACAGAAAAATAAATAATAAAGTTGGATATTTTCCTGCATTTATAGGGTTTCATTGACTATCTGTTGACCATCACACCAGCACGCTTAGCGCCACTACCAACAGGGGCTTTTCCACAAAAACAAACAGTACCAAACATGTGCTGAATTAAGTAATTAACAGCTGGGGGTCGTCTGGACTTCTAATACATGGTTCAGCATGGTTGAGATTAGAACTGGTATCGGTCACTCGCGGTAGTCTATACCATCACACGCTTACGCCGCTCGTTCGCGGCTTCGCCGCTCATGAGATAGTATTATATTTCCGCGAGTGGCCGATTCCAGTTCTAGGTTGAGATAAGAAGAATTTTCTTGAAGACCCTGTGATTTATTTCCTACACTCTCCAATGTTATCAGGACAGTATTACAATATCAACCACAATTATGTATACAGCAGTAAACCAGGATTTCTAATAATATATTATCTTTATTGACAATAATGAATATTGTAGGGGATGAAAATACGATAAAAACCATAAACCAAAGCCTTCTTTTAAAATAGAATTTAATTTTGAATGAAAGTGACAATTTCACTAATAATAGAATGGCACACACAAGCAACAAATTGTTTAACGTTTAGAAAATGCTTAGCATACCATTTAAACAGGGTCAGGCCGTTTACTGGACCGACTTTTCTGAACCCACCTGAACCCCCTTTTTATTTGTTGAATATGTAGTAAATAATAATAACGAACATCCTTTGAATTATGGTTTAAAACTGTATCATTTACGTAGGAGAAAAACAGTTTTTCTTAATAAATTATAAACATGATATCGAACCACGTGCGTATAGTCTCCAGTTCAGTCGTTGTATAGAAAACAGCCTTGACTCAACCACCAAATATTATGTCTCCTATGTCTATACCGAAGTTTAAGAAACTTACAGTTTTTAAAAGTATCATAAGTTTATTTTATTGACACATGTCACGGTTCAGAGATTTTCAATGGTTGCAGGTATTTATTGAATAACCCTCGTATAGTAACACTATTAACCATTTGCTAGTCCAACCTACAATCCTGGAAAAAAGTCTTGGAACACCTGCGTGTGATTAATGGAAAAGTGTCACTCCCCCGTACAATGTTGACCAAGGCCAGTGGCTCATGCAGCTTGCCAGAGTGTCCCAACATTGATCGATGGGGGGTGGGGAAGGAACAATCTCATTTGAACAATTTCCATTTATAACAGAAGACACTTAGTATCAATACATGCACGCAATACCCAGCATGTGTGCTCAGCTCAGCGTTTGCGTTCCAAGGACTTTTTTCCAAGATTGTAGTCCTAGTCAGTTAAAAGCCTCAAAAATCCCACTCAAAGGGTTCCTTATTTTAAAAGTTCTAAAGTTGGATGGGTTTATAGGTTAGCATCTCTCTGGTTCAATAATCCAACAAAATAAGTTCAATAATCCAAATTTGTATATAGTGTAAAATAGCGTAAAAATATAAATATAGCGTAAAAAACTAGTCCGTATTAAACTGATAAGGCTCAATAATAATTAAAGGATCTTACATCCGAATATTGCAAATTTGTATAGTCTGAAAGATGAAGAATTGATCCTTCAAACACACGAACAAGTTTGTGTATAATCCATTGTCAGATGAAATTCTTACCATTTTTAAATAAGTTTTCCAGATCGACAAATAACAACTCATAAGATTCAGACTAAAGAGCACTTTTTTATGATTCGGAATAAAGAACCTCATTTCAAATTTATACTACAGAACCAGCTTTAATATTTTAATTGCAGACCCTTTCTTAATAATTGGAATTTAAACATAATCATAATATTTGGACTTTTTTCAAATGATAGATTCTTCAGATTATTGAACATTAGGCCTAATTTCGTTAATACTATAAAACCTTATTTTTTCGTTATATAGAACCCTTCAGACTATACAACCGTGACTCCGAACATGTCCCCAAAGTGGACTTCACCTCATTGCAAGAAATTTTTACCTGAAACTGGGATTTCCTTTTTAAAGGGAATTTTTATTCCTTTATCTATCTCTTTTCATTCGCTTTCCCCCTTCTTTTCCTATTTTCCCTTCCCCCCCCCCCCCATTTTTCTTGGTGGGTAGGTTTGAATTTCCTGCTGAGCACCTTCAGGGGGGGGGGCACTGTGCCCCGCTCTGCCCCGCCGGCTGTTACGCCACTGGTTAACTGTTAACCTTGGACTTAACAGGGGGGTAGGGTCAAAAAAATTCGCACGGTCACAAAATTTCGCAGTACAAAAAGCACAACAGTCAACAATTTGTTGACTGTTGTGTTTTTTGTACTGCGAAATTTTCTTTCTTTCCCTTTCTTCTTTTCTTTAATTCCACTTTTTTTCTCCTTTTCCTTTTTCCTCCCTTTTTCCTTTATCTATCTCTTTTCTTTCGCTTTCCCCCTTCTTTTCCTATTTTCCCTCCCCCCCCCCCCCCATTTTTCCTGGTGGGTAGGTTTGAATTTCCTGCTGAGCACCTTCAGGGGGGCACTGTGCCCCCTCTGCCCCGCCGGCTGTTACGCCACTGGTTGACTGTTAACCTTGGACTATAAGCTTTCCAAATATATATATGGTTTCATACCCTGGACGTAAACATTTTGATATATTTTCTACTGAAACTGCCAAAGGAGGTATATTTCTTGAAATAGGCCCGTGTAACACAAATGTAGCCCAGGTTAAAAAACTAAACCTAAACCATCATATCGTTCACAATTTTCTAATGAACGCAGATCAAACCAATTCGCTTCTGACCTCTGATTTTATTAAAGCATTTATTATTCTGTAAGCATGCAAAAAAAGCAATGTCAGTCTAGGGTGCACTTAACACATACCAGCGCGCAAAACTAATGTTATGAGTTGCAGTGGTAACGAAATCGATAAGTATACAATATCAAAGCCGTTTAAGTTGTGTGAAATAGGGGTAAGATGTGTTATGTGTGTCTAATTTTAAACATCATTTTGCGTCTGTAATTACCTGCAAACGAGGACGCACACCAACTTTTTAAATTCCAACTGCGGACGTACGCACCGCCAAATGCGCACGTCCTCGTTTCTCTGAACGTGCAAAGTATTGCAAACAACATAAAAACGCTATCTAAACGAGGTCCTCTTTTGTGATACTCTCCCCCATACACCCATTAGGCCTGTGTTTGATAGCACAGTCTAGTTGGCGGTTTGACACCCAACACAACCGCCATTTTGGTCCTCAGTGTGACGGTGTACGTGTGCGTCCAGGTTGGTGGGTCCTCATTTGGATAGTACCACGTTTGGTCCTCGTTTGCAGGTCATTACAAGTAGGGGTGTGCAAGTCTGTTCAAGCAACTCTTGGCTATAATGCATGTATTTGTTTCATGTAATTATCTTAACATTATAAGTAAAGGCTTTACTGAATGTGATGTCATGGAGCTCATTCACCAAGTTGTATTGAATGAGGAAGGTTGAGGGTCGAACCGTGATGCAAAACTCATGTTTTCTTTAAAATCATGGCAGGTAATTCAAAACACAGGATCTCTCTCATTAATGTCAGTTGTGTGTGACTTATTTAAACGCTGCTACATTTCAAAATGGTTATACAAACAGAACTCGAACTAATATGATTTTGCTTCCACGTTTGTGAATAAGAATTTTATTAAAAGTAGACTTTACATTATGAACTCACCATAACCACGACATAGCCTTTAAAAGAAAAGGTTTACGTTGGTATTACATACATGTAGATAACCTTTGATTGTGTACCTTTAAAACTGTTTGTTGCTGACTAAACCATAAATCTTATTCAAATTACGATGGTCGTGGATAACATGAATCAGACGTTTATTTCGATTAAATTCAATAATGATAGTATACCCATAAGCACTGTAAAGATGGACGAATGTTATAAGCTGTTATAAGCTGCAATATGTATAACGCTATATGCGGGCAAAGGGACGAGTTAATTTGTGTGTTGCAACTGAACGTGCAAAACGGTGCAACTTTTCGGATAAAGTGCACATTTGGTTAATGCACGGTATAAAGTCCTCAAAAAAGTAACTGACCATGTAATAAATATGCTCTTAACTCCAAAAGTATAGCTTCTAAGTAGAATTAATAAATTATGAATTTGTAAAGATTAATTTGAGATATTACACACGGAGATTGACTGAATATTAACACAGCTCATGTGTCCAAAACCAAAACTAAGTCCGTTTTTCATTTTAGTATTTTGCTTCTTCTACACACGCAGCCTCGGCAGACCATTGATTGACTATCCTTTAATTGATCAATGCAGCCCATACACATATTATCACATGCACACTATCCTGCGTGTTAAAAACCCAAGTGCATACATGAAAACTGCACTTTGTAAGTTGTTATTATAAGTTGGAACCATATTTTAAGAGTTATGAGCGTATGTATTATCTGGTCATTTACTTAAGGACTTTATATATCTTGCTATAGGAAAATATTAAGCTTGTTAAACTTACATGATACTGCTCCAAATCCTGGGACTAATGAGATGATTAATCCGATAACCCAGGTTTGTGTTGTAAACTGTTGACGAAGAACAGGGAGCATCACACCTAGACTCTTAATCACTCCAGTTTCTAGAAAATAAGTGACAAATGCTCCAACGCTGACCAACCAAGCCCATGTGCTGTCTTTTGCAGTCATTTCAGGCAGACTGTGATACGAGGAATGAAGCAAATTCATGTAGGCCTATTACCAGCAAAATCGACAAGTCACGTATGCCACGCGTAATTTTCTAGAAGGTGTTTTTCAGGATAAGTATTTGAGACTTAAACATACTGCGTATTTATCAACAGTTCTATATCTATTAAATAAGTTGTCGTCTGATGATTGCCTTATTGGCATGAAACTCAGAGTAACGACTCCTTTTCTGGAAGGTCTAAACTTTGAATTTGTATTCCACTCTGCCGATTTGCATTGGGCACTAAAAAGGTAGCCTAAACATGATATCTTGTCGATGTTCATGAATTAAATCATTAATAAGTTATATAAACGAGCTTATTGGTCTGTGAAGCATACAATCGGTAGGTCAAACCGGGGGTACTCTGTATAAAAAAGGATAGCCGGGTACATTATGCAGCTGATTATATAGGTCACATTTTCACCCTCTACTATCACAATGGGTCGGGATTTCTTTTATGCTACTATGTCATGTATATATGTGGAGAGGGTAATTTTGGGTTGATTTTACTATTCAAAGGGGAGTAGTTTTGGATGCATTTTCTCTAGTAACACTATTATAGAATGGCACATCCTGCTATCGCATTTTGTTGAACATCAAGAGGATAGACAGAGTACCAAATGCTACGATCTACAATCTGACAGAGACAGCGCCCCTTGTGGAGAGAGCCAGGATTCGTCAACTGAAATTCATAGGCCATGTACTCCGCTTGCCTGATGATGAGCCTGTCAGAGAGTATGCATTGTATGTCCCAACTCATGGTAAAAGGAAACCTGGAAGGCAACGAACCTCGTTCACTAAATACATCCAGTGTCTTCTGGGAGATATGGACAGCATGCTGAATCGCAGTCAGCAATGGCTCAAGATCGCCAAAGCTGGAGGAAACTTGTAGTCGCCTGCTCCGCAGCCGAATGATGATGATGATGACTGTGATACGAGAAATGAAGCAAATTCATGTATTACCAGCAAAATCGACAAGTCACATTATGCGTAATTTTCTTAAAGGTGTTGTTCAGGATCAGTATTTGAGAGTTAAACATACTAAGCATTTTTCAACAGTTCTATGATATCCATATACTTAAGTTGTCGTCTGACGACATTATTGGCATGAAATTCAGAGTAACGACTCCTTTCCGGAAGGTCCAATCTTTGAATTTTTATTCCACTCGGCCGTTTTGCATTGAGCACTCAAAGGGTAGTCGTACCATGAAATGTTGTCGCTATTTATTTATTGTTGATATATTGAGTTTTATAAACGAGGTGATTGTCCTGTGAAGCATACGGGTAAAACCCGGGGGTACTCTGTAAAAAAGGATAGTTACATGTGCAGCTGGTAGGTCACATTTTCACCCTCTACTATCGCATGTGTCCAGTGGCGTATCCGGGGGGCAGCAGACCATCCACCCCCCCCCCCCCCCCCCCCCCCATTGACAAAAGAGTTAAATAAATGAGAAAGGGGAGAAGAGGGGAAAGAGGAGAAGAAGGCGGTAGAGGGGAGGAAGGGTAGGACATAGGCGGCTCAAATGGGGAGGGGTTACGTCCCTAAAATGTTAATGTGGGGGACGCTAATAAGCTAATAAGGTTATATAGGACCTTTTTAGTGTTAAAAATTTCCAATTTTGCGGGCTTTGCACGTATTAGTTTCAATGTTTCATTATTCAAGCTTAACAAGATGGCGTCAGGAACGTTTTTTCCTGAACTATTTTAGTTCAAAAACTGAATTTGTTTGCTCGATTCGCGCTCAATTTTCCTACAGGTTTTAACATTATTATGAATCTCGAACCACCGTAAATATTCTAAATATTATGTGAGGGACGTTAAAAACTTCATACGTGGCCTTTTAAGTGTTAAAAATGCCAATTTGTGCGCGCTTCGCGCGTATTAGTTTCAATGTGTCATTATTCAAGCTGAACAAGATGGCGTTAGGAACGTTTTTTCTGAACTATTTTAGTTCAAAAACTGATTCGCTCGATTCGCGCTCAATTTTCCTACAGATTTTAGCATTATTATGAGTCTCGAACCACCATAAATATTCTAAATATTATGTGGGGTCGTTAAAAACTTCATACTGGACCTTTTAAGTGTTAAAAATGCCAATTTTTTGCGCGCTTCGCGCGTATTAGATTCAATGTTTCATTATTCTTTTCTATGACCATTTCAGTTTACAACTTGAAAATCTTTGCGCGCTTCTCGCGCATTCTTTCTACGGGTTTCAACAGTAGCGTAGCGAGTGGGGGGGGGGGTGGGGCGAACTGCCCTCCCGGAGGGTAAAAAATTGGCAAAATGGGGACGAAAAGGGCGGAAAATCATGTTAAATCAGCCGTTTTTTGACCTGGTTTCTTTGAAATAGGGACCGTTATGGGGATATATGGGGATCTTGCCCCCTCGGAGTGGCTGGGCTGGCTACGCGGCTGGGTTTCAACATTATAATGGGTCTCGAAGCACACAAAATATGATGTGGTGTACGTTAAAAACGTCATACTGGACCATTTAAGTGTTGATATAGTTTCTGAGAATATATTTACCAGCGATCATAAGTAATGAGGATGTGGTAAGTGATCCACTTAAGGGGGGACTCAAGGAAGTTTTTGATTTGATTTCTTGAATTTTGTGAGTGCTGTAATTATTGAACTATAATCAAATGCATATAAAAGGTTTTGGAAAGGAAATGGATCAGAGAATCCAAATTTGGCATCAATTTAGACCAACAAATGTTGATTTCTTGAGAAAATCAATATTTTGGGTCTAAATTGATGCCAAATTTGGATTCTTTGATCCATTTCCTTTCGGCCAAATATGTATACTTTTATATACATTTGAGTCATAATTCAATAATTACACTTACAGCGCTCACAAAATTTAACTATAACTTTAGATCCACTTTTCATCCCGTTGTAGTTAACAATTCTCTAAAAGAACTCGAAAATGGAAATATTTGCTTTCAAAAAAGGCCTATCAGTTTATATGGAGCTAGCAAGACACTCATGTTTCATCTTTTTTGGCCACGCTCTATCTTCCTTTCTAAAAACGCCCCCTTCCCCGGGGAAAATAAATCAATGTCATGCAAGTGTTGATGAGCAATACATGTACATTCTTTGCAAAATCACGTTGTATAATCATGATAATGGTAGCGTAATCTCATACCATCAACCGTTAGCAACCACCTAATAAGGGTATGTGTTCGCTAAACCATTACGGTTGTGGTTGTGCACATGACAGAATTTACACAATACAGTGATAAAGGCTACAGGATGGTTACAAATAATGGGATACTTTAGACCATGAAAGGAATAGACTGCGACGATTTAATATAACTAATCGTCCCAGACTTGAGAGATATATCTTCATAGGTTTTTATTTCAAATTCTTAAAACACATGACCCGTGGTGTATGATATGGTAACCCAATAATTATTACAATATACGAAAACGAAATTTGTTTTAAGCTTTAGTTGAAAGAAAATGGTCAAACTCGTTTGTTGAACCTTACTAGTACTACTAATGAATTAAATTATTCAGTAATATAGCCGACTCGAAATCATAATGATTCAAAACTGCGCATCATATTTTATGACCGATCATAAAATAAGCTAGACATATAACTTATTATCAAAACTCTGGAAATCATAAATTCACTTGGCAATCATGCATAATTCATAACTCTATATGAATCATGTTATATTGTATTATCATTAAATTAAGCCAGCCATTGGTAGATCATTAACCATCTAACTCTGTAGGGATCACACCACTAAATAGAGCTCCATAGGGATATGTACAAAAACACTGATATAAAACTCTGTTTTAGACCACTAAATTGCGAAGTTGGACCCTGTATATATTTTTTTTTTTAAAGATTATCACATTTCCCCACAAAAATATGAAAATAATAGGTAGGTGAGCCTGCTCGATTTTCCAAAATACACCCATGGAGTTGACTACCTCTCTGACGAGCTTGGAAATCTCGCCGTAATCGTCAATGTTTCCAGTAAAAAGCACAAATTTGAAAGATCTCCAATTTACCTAGATGATATTCACAGTTTATAGTCAGGGTGCATGTAAGTGATGTCCCATTAATCATAATTAATAAACAATCATAGGCATGTACGCAATGGTATTACTGTCAAGTCTTTTTAATTGAGGATTTTGTGATGCATACTTTCCGATTTTAGTTTTAAACACCGTCCTTAAGGGTAGGGGATACCCCCATTTAGTGTAGTGCACTCTGTACCGGTATATCAACATTGGTCAAGTCTTTAACATACACTCTCATAGAATTCATGTCGTCGGATAATAACTGAGTTTCATATTTATGTTTTATCATTAAAATAAGCTCTACTCAATTATGGATAAAAAAATCAAACACAAATCAAGTCCAGTATCAACGTTCTAGAAATATTTGTCTGACTGAAAATATTAAATGTGTTATCTTACTAACTATACACTTCTAGAGCTCATTCCATTGTTCATTATCCATTGTTGTTAACGTCGATTATATCTACGAATGCACTGCCGGAAGTCTCAATCGTGCAATATCAACATAATCGCTACCCTTTCTAATGTTGACCCGTGCATTATCTAAAAGCTTTGTCATATAATGCACGTTGCGAGGGGCAACGATTATGTTGACCTTGCACGCTTGAGACTTCCGGTAGTGCTTTCGTAGATATCGACGTTAACAAACAATGGACGTTTATTATTATTACTGAAAGTTTTAGTCTTTTATCACCAAAAGCAAATGGTTTTCTGCTATACAATACCTTTTTTCCCACGATTTTACACATTTTTTACAGAAATGCCAATTTCCAAATGTTTCAATAACAAATTATGAAATGCTCAATTTAGTCTCAGTAAATATCTAATTACGCCAATCAAGTCATAGGCAAATAAAATAATAACGGATTTGGGTTTCAAATTTGTATAGCTCACTACAGCAATTTGGTTTTTAGTTTGTTCATATCTCATAATATAAGCTTTTCTACAGGATAAGGCCAATGTGTTAAAATCGCGACCAAATATTGAAATGGCTTACGTTCAAATTGCCTTTAGGAGTACCTTGGAAGAAACAGTACAAATAAGACATCAGATTAAAGCTACAACTGTCAGAAATCTTACTCTGTTCTATGCACATGTCATATGTGGGGCATGTCTAAGTTTTAGGGCTGTTTCCATGGTAACCTTGAAAATTTAATAACAGTGTGAGGGGAAATCAAGAACGAATTTCAAATCAATTTTAGTTACCCTTTACTATTTCAGATCAAATTGTCCTTTACATATATGACTAATAGTTATTTCGTTGTTCTAAAAATTTTTCTAGAAAAAGCACGTAATATTTTGTTATTTATTAAATTTTTGCGCGCTTTGCACTTATTAGTTTCAATGTTTCATTATTCAAGCTTAACAAGATGGCTTCGCACGTATTAGTTTCAATGTTTAATTATTCAAGAACCGGGACGTTTTTTCTAAACCATTTTAGTTCCAAAACTGAAATTGTTTGCTCGATTCGCGCTCATTTTTTTCAACAGGTTTCAACATTATAATGGGTCTCGAACCAATGGGTTTCGAATTTTATTCTAGCTTAACAAGAGGGCTTCAGGACAGTTTTCCATGACCATTTTAGTTCAAAAACTAAAAAGTAATTGCGCGCTTATAGCACGCATATTTTCTACACGTTTTAACATTATAATGAACCTCAGACCACTCCAAATATTCCATATATTATGTGGAGGACGTTTAAATCGTCATACTGTCCCTTTTGGGCGTTTTTTCCTTCTACAGCTTTCGCCATTAAAATGGGTATCGAACCACACCAAATATTCTAAATATTATGTGGGGGTCGTAAACAACGTCACACTGGACCAAGAAATGACAATTGTTTCGCTCTTCGCGCGTACATGTATTAGTTTCAATGTTTCATTATTCAAGCTTCACACGATGCCTTCAGAACAGTTTTCCATGACCATTTTAGTTCATGAACTGAAAAATGTTGCGTGCTTTGCGCGTATTTTTTTCTACAGCTTTCGCCATGGTAATGGGTATCGAACCACACCAAATATTCTAAATATTATGTGGGGGATGTTTTATTATTCAAGCTTAACAAGAGGGCTTCAGGACAGTTTTCCATGACCGTTTTAGTTCAAAAACTGAAATATTTTGTGTCCTTTGCGCGCATTTTTTCTACATGTTTCAACATTATAATGGGTCTCGAACAACACCAAATATTCTAAATATTATGTGGGGACGTTAACAACGTCACACTGGACCATTCAAATATTAGAAATGCCAATTTGTTTCGCGCTTCGCGCGTAATAGTTTCAATGTTTTATTATCCTAGCTTAACAAGTAGGGCTTCAGAACAGTTTTCAATGAACATTTCAGTTCTAAACCTAAAAGAATTTGCGCGCTTTTCATGATCTGTTAAAGAGATATCTGGGATTTGGAACGGTTTTGATTGACCTGTAACTTAGTATGTTTTGTCTCTTAGAATTGGCCAAATGAATAGCACTAAGGAGATATTTTGCTACTTTACATCCGTATTCTAACACGCGTTTAGCTTTGACTTTAAATACATCGTTTAACTAAATGTTTAACTTACACTTCCATAGCGATCACGCAAACGTTTGATGAGGATCTGAATAAGCACTGCTTCTTGATGTTTGTCAACTGCGCATAGAAGGTCATTTTGAACTCGTCAGCGCACTAGCGCAGTCTCCTTACTTACTCCTAAGGAACTTTCGGTACGCAGACTGCTTATGCTTATGCCTATGAAAGTCGTTGACCCTTCATGACACACTGAGGTTGTCATCTAACCCAAATGAAACATTGTCTTGTATTTCCAAGGTTTTAACCATACTGGGGTATGTCATCTAGCCCAAATGAAACATTGTCTTGCATTTCCCAGGTTTTAACCACACTGAGGTATGGCATTTAACCCAAATTAAACATTGTCTTATATTTCCAAGGTTTTGACCACACTGCGGTATGTCATCTAACCCAAATGAAGCATTGTCTTGTATTTCCCAGGTTTTAACCACACTGAGGTACATCATCTAGCCCAAATGAAACATTGTCTTGTATTTCCAAGGTTTTAACCACACTGAGGTACATCATCTAGCCCAAATGAAACATTGTCTTCTATTTCCAAGGTTTTAACCACACTGAGGTATGTCATCTAACCCAAATGAAACAGGTTCTTGTATTTCTCAGGTTTTAACCACACTGAGGTACGTCATCTAACCCAAATGAAACATTGTCTTGTATTTCCCAGGTTTTAACCACACTGAGGTTCGTCATCTAACCCAAATGAAACATTGTCTTGTATTTCCAAGGTTTTAACCATACTGGGGTACGTCATAGCCCAAATGAAACATTGTCTTGTATTTCCAAGGTTTTAACCATACTGGGGTATGTCATCTAGCCCAAATGAAACATTGTCTTGTATTTCCAAGGTTTTAACCATACTGGGGTATGTCATCTAGCCCAAATGAAACATTGTCTTGTATTTCCAAGGTTTTGACCACACTGAGGTTCGTCATCTAGCCCAAATGAAACATTGTCTTGTATTTCCAAGGTTTTAACCACACTGAGGTACATCATCTAGCTCAAATGAAATATTGTCTTGTATTTCCAAGGTTTTAACCACACTGAGGTACGTCATCTAGCCCAAATGAAATATTGTCTTGTATTTCCAAGGTTTTAACCACACTGAGGTACATCATCTAGCCCAAATGAAATATTGTCTTGTATTTCCAAGGTTTTAACCACACTGAGGTACGTCATCTAGCCCAAATGAAATATTGTCTTGTATTTCCAAGGTTTTAACCACACTGAGGTACATCATCTAGCCCAAATGAAACAATGTCTTGTATTTCCAAGGTTTTAACCACACTGAGGTACGTCATCTAGCCCAAATGAAATATTGTCTTGTATTTCCAAGGTTTTAACCACACTGAGGTACATCATCTAGCCCAAATGAAATATTGTCTTGTATTTCCCAGGTTTTAACCACACTGAGATACATCATCTAACCCAAATGAAACATTGTCTTGTATTTCCCAGGTTATAACCACACTGAGGTACGTCATCTAGCCCAAATGAAATATTGTCTTGTATTTCCCAGGTTTTAACCACACTGAAGTACATCATCTAGCCCAAATGAAATATTGTCTTGTATTTCCCAGGTTTTAACCACACTGAGGTACATCATCTAACCCAAATGAAACATTGTCTTGTATTTCCCAGGTTTTAACCACACTGAGGTACGTCATCTAGCCCAAATGAAATATTGTCTTGTATTTCCCAGGTTTTAACCACACTGAGGTACATCATCTAGCCCAAATGAAATATTGTCTTGTATTTCCCAGGTTTTAACCACACTGAGGTACGTCATCTAGCCCAAATGAAACATTGTCTTGTATTTCCCAGGTTTTAACCACACTGAGGTACATCATCTAGCCCAAATGAAACATTGTCTTGTATTTCCCAGGTTTTAACCACACTGAGGTACATCATCTAGCCCAAATGAAACATTGTCTTGTATTTCCAAGGTTTTAACCACACCGAGGTAAATCCTCTAACCTAAATGAACATTGGTTTTGTACCTCCTAGGTTTTAACCACACCACCCACTAACCCAAATGAAACATTGTCTTGTATTTCCTGGTTTTAACCAAACTGAGGTACGTCCTCTAACCTAAATGAACATTGTATTTTTACCTCCTAGGTTTTAACCACCCTCTTACCCAAATGAAAGTCTTGTATTTCCCAAGTTTTAACCACACTGAGGTACGTCATTTAACCTTAATGAAACATTGTCTTGTATTTCCCAGGTTATAACCACACTAAGGTACGTCAACTAGCCCAAATGAAACATTGTCTTGTATTTCCCAGGTTTTAACCACACTGAGGTACGTCATCTAGCTCAAATGAAACATTGTCTTGTATTTCCCAGGTTTTAACCACACCGAGGTATGTCATCTAACCCAAATGAAACATTGTCTTGTATTTCCCAGGTTTTAACCACACCGAGATACATCATCTAACCCAAATGAAACATTGTCTTGTATTTCCCAGGTTTTAACCACACCGAGGTACGTCATCTAACCCAAATGAAACATTGTCTTGTATTTCCCAGGTTTTAACCACACCGAGGTACATCCTCTAACCCAAATGAAACATTGTCTTGTATTTACCAGGTTTTAACCACACCGAGGTACGTCCTCTAACCCAAATGAAACATTGTCTTGTATTTCCCAGGATTTAACCACACTGAGGTACGTCATCTAGCTCAAATGAAACATTGTCTTGTATTTCCCAGGTTATAACCACACTAAGGTACGTCAACTAGCCCAAATGAAACATTGTCTTGTATTTCCCAGGTTTTAACCACACTGAAGTACGTCCTCTAACCCAAATGAAACATTGTCTTGTATTTCCCAGGTTTTAACCACACTGAGGTACGTCACCTAGCCCAAATGAAACATTGTCTTGTATTTCCCAGGTTTTAACCACACTGAGGTACATCATCTAACCCAAATGAAACATTGTCTTGTATTTCCCAGGTTTTAACCACACTGAGGTACGTCATCTAGCTCAAATGAAACATTGTCTTGTATTTCCCAGGTTTTAACCACACTGAGGTACGTCATCTAGCTCAAATGAAACATTGTCTTGTATTTCCCAGGTTTTAACCACAATGAGGTATGTCATCTAGCCCAAATGAAACATTGTCTTGTATATCCCAGGTTTTAACCACACTGAGGTACGTCATCTAGCCCAAATGAAACATTGTCTTGTATTTCCCAGGTTTTAACCACACTGAGGTACGTCATCTAGCTCAAATGAAACATTGTCTTGTATTTCCCAGGTTTTAACCACACTGAGGTATGTCATCTAGCCCAAATGAAACATTGTCTTGTATTTCCCAGGTTATAACCACACTGAGGTACGTCATTTAACCTATATGAAGCATTGTCTTGTATTTCCCAGGTTTTAACCACACCGAGGTACATCCTCTAACCTAAATGAACATTGTTTTTGTACCTCCTAGGTTTTAACCACACCACCCACTAACCCAAATGAAACAGGTTTGTATTTCCCAGGTTTTAAGCACAATGAGGTACGTACGTCGTCTAACCTATATGAAACATTGTCTTGTATTTTCCAAGTTTTAACCATACTGAGGTACGTCATCTAACATACGAGGGGCATTCAATAAATACCTGCAACCATTGAAAATCTCTGAACCATGACATGTGTCAATTAATGAACTTGTAATACTTAAACTGTGAGTGTTACCCCTATCTCACGGGAAATTTCAAACATGTGGGTCATATTTATCATGTTATTTCAGTACTATAAACATCATGGTCTCTGGGCACTGAAAATTGACAAGAATCAGCATTATAAATTAAGCGCCAATATTAACACTGTAAACGCATATATCTTAATGCATGCCATAAACTTGTCTTTCAAATTTCCCGCGATTGTAACATTTAGTTCCCTAACCAGTGCCCTGAGACCACACTGAGGTACATCATCTAGCCCAAATGAAACATTGTCTTATATTTCCCAGGTTTTTACCACACTGAGGTTTGTCATCTGACCCAAATGAAACATTGTCTTATATTTCCCAGGTTAAAACCACACTGAGGTACGGCATCTAGCCCAAATGAAACATTGTCTTATATTTCCAAGTAGACTGTAGGCCGTGCATGTTTTATCCCTTCAGAAAACAATTCTAGCAGTCTCCATCTAGGGGATAGATGAAATGTGGCTTAAAATGAAGCTAATATATGCCTGATCAATATTTTACCTTATCCCACTTCCAAAACTTGCACATTAGGGTAGGGTGTGCACCTGAAGTTTTTTGGGCAAACAAGTAGAGACTTTTAAGAGATACACACCTGTTTAAATTCAAAATTTGTTGTTTATTTCTTCTCACAATTATATTTGTGGATTTAACTCGCACTATGAAATTAAAAAAATAACGTGCAGTTGATGAAATCCAGTGTATTTACAGTGTAATTGATGCTTTAACAATAAAACGATGCATTGTATCTTCTGATCTTGCCATTAAAAAGCCTAAGTGAGCATTAGCATTGATTTGATGAAGGCATTGGATGTTTCTATCATAAAAAATAATGATTTGAAGCAAATCAACATGCACTTGATGCAGAAGTATGATGTCTATGTCTTTGTTTTTCAGGTGAACGACTATCCCTTTTTCCAAATGTTATGCACGATTCACTGAAATTAACCTTTTTGAGCCACAAACTGTTGCATGTTTTTGTCCTTTTGTTCATTTCAGGAAGAATCATTTAAGCCCACAGTCAAGATCAAGTCAAGATCAAGTCAAGATCAAGTCAAGATCAAGTCAAGATCAAGTCAAGATCAAGACCCTGTCACAAGATCTAGTGCATAATAAGTGATTTTTTTAAAAAGCCTACTTCCTATCATAATACTACCAGTGATCTTAACCAGTTGCAGAAGTGGATTTACATTTGGCCCAATTAGGTTTACGCACAAGTCCAAGTTTGAATAATTATAATGGTTCTAAGTTTAAAAAGTGAAAAGAAAATAAGCTTTCAACTTATAATTAGTTTTAAAAATACATTTTTTGAAAGAAAACATTATTGTTTAATTTCATGTTGGACTAAGTGCCATACAAATGTTAATCCAGATCTGTCGAGCTAGTTGCGTATAGTGAAAAGGAACTCACACTAGTCAAGATTGTGATCATCTCTGAATGAAAGATGCAAATGCAATGTTTTCAGATGTGTTTTTAATGATGAATACTGATAACATTATGTGAGAATTTTTAAAAAGTATAAAAATAATGCACAATGTGTTTGCATAAGCCTCTTTCTCAAAAAGAATCACAAGTAAGGAACTAAAACATTGAACCAGTTTATGAAGTCTTTGTACATTTATTTCTATGGTTAATCTGACATATTCAAACAATTATTGATTCAATGAACAATATTCAAATTCGGACAAATGATATATACTTAAAGAAATAAGATGGAACAAAGTCTAAATCTTAACTGCATGCATGATTGGGTAATGAGGAGCTTGAACGTCATTCGTATCAGTTTCTCATTCACAGCATTACCCAGAAAGCTCCATGTATTGCTGATTTAAAGTCTGTTGCATTGCTAATGGTGATCTTGAGCAAAACTTAATATTTCCCTAGATATGTCCATGTCAGAGGGCTCAATTTTCTTTATTCTAATGAGTGTCTTCAGAGCAAGACACTCGCTAGAATAAACCGGAACTTCTGCTCTGCAATATGAACGATTCTAAGAAAAGATTAAGCTTTGTTCATGATCATGTTTACCGACCTAAAGAACCAAGTACAAACCAAGTGGAAACTCTTAAACACAAAGTCTGATAAAACAAAATTCCTGATAACACAAAGTAGCTTTCAAGACCCATGGATAAAGAAATACATTAAAAATTAACCTGATAACACAAATTGAAATCGAAGGCCCCAGCGACTTTGTGTTAACGAGGTTCCACTGTAGTTTCAAATCGTAATGGTAATTTTGTTTATACATGTATGATTTAACCCTAACACGTCCAGGTGACTTTTGGGGTCGCTTTTCGCCGCGCAGAAACAAAATCTGAGAAATTCTGGGGAAAATGTTAGGGTTAGCAAAAGTGAAAATGCTTTTAAAATATATTTTTTTCTGATTGTGATTTAAGTATCAATCAAAACAATCCTGAAATATTTACTTTTTAACACTCTGGGTCATATTTTCCTACAAAAAATATGATATGGGCTATAATAAACTTGCTTATTTACTTTGCTTACTCACTTTCTTACTTACTTACTTTGACTTATGGCGTTAAGGAAAACCTGAACAATAAACTTTACATAAATTGTTCTTCCAACAAGGCCTAATCAACAAACAGTTACCAAAAGTTATTTTAACGTTGATTCTCACAGTTGTATTATATTCAAAAGCACTGGTATTCAAATGTCCATGTATAATTGTTTGATTATTTGCAAATAAAATATACTCTTGTTGATACACATATGCTACTCTCTTGTATAAATACCTGTAATAGTCTATACTGTCTTTACAGTGAAATTCAAATAAAACCAGATGTTCAAGTCCAAAGAACTTTTCTATTCTAATAATAGTATTACATTTACAGTTGTCATTACTAAAAACCATGCTAATGTTAGCTATGGTTTGAATTAAACAAAAATATAAATTTGTTATTATTGTATAAAACTTCAAAGTCCAATTCACAGATTAAGATTATGGAGATACCGGACTTCCTATACATGTGTAATGGCATCGTGTGGCTTTAAGTTTTACAATCACACTCGGAAGGCATCGTGTGGCTTTTAAGTTTTACAATCACGCTCGGAAGGTAGTAGGCCTATGTGCGTGCAAGTGACACACACACATGGCAAATCATGGTTATTTTGATCACAGGCAAAACCCAATTAGAACTCCATACCAGAATAAAAGTGGTAAGACGGTCTTGGATCTCCATGATTTTAAATCTGTGAAGTAGATATTACAACACTTGTCAAAAAGGAAAAAATAGAGCGTCTCAATACAATTTACAATCTTCTTGTTGACATGATGAATACAAATACATTCACATTATTAATACTTTATAAACAATTCTGAAGGGAAAAAGTATAAAATTGAGTGTGAAATCAGCCAAATCAAATAATACTTTAGTACAACTTGTGAGTAAATTTGAAACACAAGTTGTAGATCCTATAAACATGTGTGTAAAAGGAAAATCTTACACCACACTTTAAACTGAAAATTCTCATGTCTGACCTGGGTAGGATGCTATTAACAGTAGATAACACAGAGAAAAGTTTAATGTTACGGACATACAGAACCTCATAATAATTGAGTAGAATTACTTAATTTCCTATTAAGGTAAATTAAATTGTACTTCGCAGTTATGTAAAATTTTACTTATTATAATATTACATAACTGCGAAGTAAAATTTTACCTAATTAGGTAAAAATTACATCATTCTTAAGTGCATTTTACCTAATTATTATGAGGTTCGATACGTACTTAAAACTATGAAAACTTTTCTCTCTGTGTAGTAGTGGTAGTAAAACCAATTTTACGACATTATGATTTTTTTCTGAACAATTACAAAATGGCCTTAAATTACATCATACTTGACCAAATTGAAAGTCTACCAGCTAAACACCAAAAACCATCCATGTTATATTTAGCTTAGGCCAAACAAAAAAATAGGTCTGTCTCAGATGCCACGAGAGCTGAAAATCTAATGCGGTATGCGGATTTTTGATTTTGATTTTTTTTAAATTTAGATTGCAGTTAAAAGCCTACTCACATATATATGCTATGTAAGCAAGCTTAAAAACGAAACTGTAAATGTATTAATGCGTATTTTTGATATTTTTTAAGTGGAAAATATTGATTTAAAAAAAAAAATCTTTGGAAAAGTGAAGAAAAAAAACAGCAAACGGGGGAGGTTTTTGCAATGCGCGCGGGGCATCTGAGACAGATCTATTTTTTTTTGTTTGGCCTTAGTAAGTATCATTTACTTGATACAGAAGATCATATTCTCCTAATTCATATTACCACAAAACCAGCAGAACCATTGACAAAAAATCTCTTTCACCGTAATGATGATTAGTAGAATTGCAGTGTAGTATCAGGAGTACATTTGTAGCTAGAGATTCCACACATGATTACAGGAACAAATTTTCCTCTCCTTCAAAATTGTCTTCACCATCCTCTTCTGCATTTTCATCTTCGGCTTGTGATACAGGAGGTGGTTCATGCTGTTCCACATTTGTACACTTCTTGCATGTGCACAGTTCTGTACAAACTATGCCTAATGACATACAGCACTGGTCATCTGCTTCCCCAGCCTTGCAGCCTGACTTCTTGCAGGAACACACTGTCAGTTCAAGCACACTTTTGTCAGCAGGTTCCATGTCCATCCAATCGATGGCAAGCTCACTATCCACCATCTTCCAGCCATGCCCGACAGGTGATGGAATAGCTGGATGTTGCTCTAAACTCAGCTTGAAGATGCCTGCCTGATAATTGGCACGCTGAATATGCTTATACAAGGCATCTTTGTTGGGTGGCATTATATTTTCAGCCCTTGTAGCTTCACTAAACATCTGATACCGAGCTGAATTAACATCAGAGCATCCACTTCGGCCATATAACTTGCACACAAACTTATCTAGCAATGTTACTGTATCCTGCCTTATTGTGAAAGACTCTCCAAGTGCTTGAAATGCTGGCAGAAATTCATCGTGTTGTAACAGAAGTTTGGCTACTTTGGTTTTGCCTCGTCCGAAGAAAGCACTGACGGAATCACACCCAGAAAAGCAGTGCAGTCCAATGAGGGCTCTGGTGACATCTTCTTTTAAGTGCTCTCCAATTTTCTGCAAGTGAATGGTGCGCAACTTGTCATCTTTGCCAGTGTGAAAATACAACGGCGACTGTCCAAGCTGTGATGCTAAGGCTACCCCTATGACCAATACATCTGTATCAGGACTCTTGATGATGATATCAATGCCCTCTTTGTACTTGGCAATGAATTTGGCATGCAAGAAGATTCTTGTATCTGCTTCTTCGTGAGAGCAGTGCAACTCACCCACTTCTGTTACGGCTATCGTGCCATTCCTGGTCGTTATCCCGTGACATGATTCACCATGGGCTAGAAATATTGTAACACCCTTCAGGTCATCTACACTGCTAAGTTGCCATCTCTCAAACAGAAATTCAACAATCTGCTCCTTGTTGTAGCTATTAGACATGAATTTTTTCCACTGCTTTGGAACTGGTTGCATAGGCCTTGATATCTTGATCCTCTGAGATCCGCAAGCGGCTCTGCGTTTTCTTTCTGCGTTCTTTACACTGACATCCGGATATCTGTCCGTCACAAAATGAACCGTGTCTGATTCATTGTTACGTGCAAGGAACACTAGCTGCTGGAGTATCTTCCTGGCAAGCTCTCCCATACTTTGGGGCATCTGCTTGGCACTTAGCTGCTGAAGTAGTGCCATCCCATCAACTATCCACACTCCTCTTTTTGGTACTTCAACAGTGGGTTTAACTTCAGGAGCAGCCTCCAGAAAGTGCATGAGCTTTGACTTGTTTGTTTTGACCAAGCACCCATCATTTTTTGCAATTGGTGCTGGAACAGGACCAAGGCAATGCGACAGCATTTTTTGCAGATCGATGTTGCGAACTTTGCCCATGATGACAAGTCTGGCCATCAACTCTCGGTCACTCCTCAAAGCATATTTCAGCCCTTTGTCTGTAGTCCCTGTTGTTTTCCCCATCGACGTAAATGTCTTCAGCTTCATTTTGGAAAGTGTGTCGTTTAAACTTACTTCTGTCTTCTGAAGCCGCTTCTGACAAAACTCTATCATCTTCTCCTCACCTTTCTTGTGGGCATTAATTAGGTCGCTGCAGACATCAGATGAAGCTATAGCCCCAGATGACAAATGAATGAGTTCCCCATCATCAGCTTCAGGATCGTTGTCAAATGGATTAACCATGTTGACGACTGTATCCGTAATGCCATCTATAGCTTGCTGGTCATGCTCCATGCGGCTCTTCTTCAAGTCAGCACGAATGGATGATTGTTGTCCTTTACCAGCCATCTCTTCACATTGTCTGGTGATGGCAGCTCTCTCATGATGTGCCCTAATCCATCTATTCACAGCCCCGTTGTTTGTTGTAAATCCTTTCATGCCTCCTCTAGTCTTCGAATCTCTATTTGCGGTCTGCTCTATGGTCATATCACAGGGCACTTTAGCAAATCCATGAGCATTCTGTCGCTGTACAGCAAAGTTCCCCTTCACCAGCTCCCTGTGTACAAATGGGTGGGTTCTTTCCAACTCTTCCATTTCCAGCCAATAGACAGGGAGGTATCGGGAGTAGTTTGTTCTGTCGTAGGCGAACATCCATGGCAAAAGAGCTCGCACTGATGCCAAGTGGCTTGACCAGTCGCCTTCTCTTGAAGCCCTTATAAAAAGCAGTACCTCTTCTACCATGTGCAGATATGAGCTCCAGAACGCGAATGTTACATTACTGGCGCACCTGTCCTTGATGAACTTGTCGTAAGATGCCAACATTTCATCAAGTGCCTCGCCTTCCATGTATGTGTGGAACTCCTCAGTTGGATATGAAGTATGCAGATTCTTCATAAGTTGACGGTACTCTACTGCCTTGTCCTCGTCCTCGGGTACGCTATCCAAAAAGCTTTGCCAGCGAAGCCTGTGAAATGCTTCTGAAAGTAGCTTGTGGCCCCTGATGCTTCTGTTGTAGTGGTGGCCGTTTATTACACCGTTGATGGATCCACTCGCCACGACTTCAGCCTCTATCAGGATATCTGTCAAGCCTGCATCCCCAAATCTCCTCCCAATACAGGCCAAAGCAGTCATGATGGTGTGGAATGCTCCCAGCCGGATAACGATGCGCTTCATGAAGTTGGGTGTCTGCCATCTGATAATTTGGGCCTTCGCATATATAGCTTGATCCACTACCACCACCACTGACGGCAATTCCAAAGCATCTGCCACTTCGATACTCCTATGAAGTATTGTGTTGACAGTGTTGAGTTCGGTTGGGCTCGCATCAATTACTGGAAGATAAGCAATAGTGGCTTTAGGTGGGATGTCCAGCGTAAGCAATTGGTTGAAACCAGTCCATGAGGGCAACAATCGATCCCGTGGAAATTTGGTGATGTGGTATGCTGCATCCTTCTTCTTGTTCTGCATCAAGGCCTGGGTTTTCTCTTCAGGTTGTAGATTAACATTGGCAGCAAATGCTTCAGGACATGCTTTCTTCAAGCCACCGAAAAGAACAATGTCCTTTTCTGGAGTTGGAAGGGTTCGCTGCTTTGACTTCTTCCCAGTGGCTGTTGGTATGTTTACAGATGGCATACATGTAGGTTGGGTTAGTTTGTCATGTTGGATGGCAATACCATTAGTGTTATGGGTTGATCCTTTCCCTGACAATGTCTCCTCCCCAAAGTCATTATTATCCCATACAAGAGTTGTATATAGACCAATCTGTAAACACGAGGGCAAGGCTGTCGATCCACGCAGAATTTCTTGCAGTGCTAATGCTGTGTCATGTTCCAAAACAAAACTATGTGAGACACTATAGCCAAATCCATTTAGTAGCCCTATTAGCTGGGCAGACCCACTAAGATGTCTGACTGCCATGCCCAAGGCTACGTGTTTGGGCATTGACTTCTTACCTTTTGAGGCTAGGTAAACAATATCTTGGGTGATGTTCAGGATCCTGCGTTTCTCTACCTCTTTCACATCAACATAACTCTCTTCATCGGGATCATCAGAGGCTCCGATTATCCATGCTACAAAGTTAAATAGCTTCGCTGGGATGATCTTACAAGCAGCACCAACAGTCAAATCGGATGCAACTGGAGGCCATGGTAATGCTTTTGGTGGAATTTCTTGTATCACTCTCCGTAGATCCAAAGCTGTAGCGTAACGGTCTCTGACTGAAGATATCTCTTCCACTTTTCTCTTTGGTGCACCTCCTTGTTCATCATCTGTATCCGTCATGTCACTATTCGTGTCGGTGGTGGTTTCTGAGTCAGAGTGATTTGCATCTGCAACTAGATCTTGTGCACAAAGCGTGTCAACATACACAAATTCACTCTCATAGGTTCTCTTTGGCTTCAGAAAACACAGCTGGGGGTACTGTTCCTGCAATCTCAGCTTCAAGTACCATGTTTTATAGTTAGTGGCATCTTTCTTCTCAACATCGTGCACAGCTTTCACAAAAATCTTCTTCAACTTTGTCATGCGAATGATTTCCTTGTTCTTAATTATTTTGCCTTCAATTGCATACTTTGCAAAATGGCTGAACGATTCAGCATACATCACATCTTTCTCGCCTACTGGTGCTGGTCTATTAATACATCTTGTATATGCTCTATGACAACTTAGGTGGTATCGCACTTCACAGGCTACACAGTCTTTTTCTTTGATATACATTAGTAGACTCTCATCTTGTTTTGCTTCAGCAGCTTTTGTTAAGATACCTCCATCAACCAACTCACAAAGCATTAAGCGTTCAGGACGTCTTTTCCGGTCATACGATTTCTCATACTGTGTTGTACGACAGATAATACACACTTTTGGTAGTATGTGAGATCTACCTGATGTGCTGGGTAAACCTGTTGTGCTCAAGCGTGTCACTCTTCTTACTTTTCTGACGGACTGTCCTGTGTCTTCATCCACTGCCGGAGTCACTGTGGCACTGGTAGCTGTAAAACATGAGAAAACACACACAAAATGCGAATTAGTACATGTTGACATAGTACATGTTGATTTGTGTGAAGAAAAAATAAAATTTGAATTACATGCATTAAACAAGATGAACTTAGGTATACAGCAAGCACATTTGAAATACATGTATTGAATTTGTGCTTTATTGTTTGCATTTTATTTAAATATCTTGTGTTGGTGAGGCAAGTGCTCGCTACTGACTGACATATCTACAAACAAATGTATACAGGTGGTATATACACAGCTATTTACCCTGCAACACAGAAATAAGATAAGAAAAAAAGTAATACAAACAATAAACCAGCGTTCATCTTGTTTAAAAATTGTACATGGCTCCGCAGAAATTGAAAAATGAAAAGCCTTGTGCAAAAACAAAGCCAACGGTTTTAAAGAAAATGGATGTGGCTTTCCAAAAATTGGGCTTAGCTTCATGGGAATTCAGAAACTGATCAAGGAAAATAGCCACATTTGACTTTGAATCATGCTTGGACTTTATTTCATGTGTTATAGGCCTAATTCATTAGAGGGAGAAACAACCACAAGAACCGTTTCAAAAAGTGGGCGTAGCTTCGCGGTAATTCAAAAACAGTCGATCAAGGATAACAACAAAGTCCAACTTAACACGATTTGACCTTAGGAGTTATAATTCATAATCAGAGAGGAAAAGAACTACAACAGGGTTTTCAAAAATTGGGCATAGCTTCGCGGAAATTCAAAAACAGTCGTTATAGAAAAATAACAAAGTTCAACTGAACATGGTTTGACCTTAGGAGATGTAATTCATAATCAGAGAGGAAAAGAACTGCAAAAGGGCTTTCAAAAATTGGGCATAGCTTCGCGGAAATTCAAAAAACAGTCGATCAAGGAAAATAACAAAGTTCAACTTAACACGGTTTGGTTTTCAAAATTTGGGTGTAGCTTCGCAGAAATTCAAAAACAGTCGATCAAGGAAAATAACAAAGTTCAACTTAACACGGTTTGGTTTTCAAAATTTGGGTGTAGCTTCGCAGAAATTCAAAAACAGTCGATCAAGGAAAATAACAAAGTTCAACTTAACACTTTGACCTTAGGATAGGAGTTATAATTTTAATCAGAGGGAAAAAGAACTACAAATATACAAGAGGGTTTTCAAAAATTGGGCATAGCTTCGCGGAAATTTAAAAACAGTTGATCAAGGAAAATAACAAAGACCAAGGCAGTAATAAATCATAAATGCACCATCGCATACTATACTTCAGTTTTTAAAGTTCAACAAAAAATTAGAACTGCAATAGCCCTCTTCTATATACAGTAAGCTTTAATACCACAAATGAACATCGATTTCCTATCCATTGATCGAGTGATTGACTTGTGAAGCTAGTAGTAGTAGCGGGGAAGTCTACCATCAATCATAGGGTTCCTACAATAACATGCATGCATGTACGTCACATTTTTTTTATCACACGTTCAAAAGGCAGAAAAATAACTTATACAAAGTAAATCAACATACCTGCAGCTGATGCTTCATCTTGCTTCCTTTTTGCCTTCAAGCCACGTTCTTGCTTCGTCTTATCGGTAAAATACTGGAAGCATTTCAAATGAAATCCAGCATTGTCTGGTATTGGAATGTCTACATTTATACCATACGCGTGCACAAAATTCTTTGCAATCTCGACCCGATTTCCGGCTAAATCGAGCCATTTTCCAACAGATGACAGCAATGAATTCCACGATTGTTCATTAAATTGTTTAATTACTGAATCATTAATGGTAGGATCATGACATAAACACCTCAAATTGAGAGAAATTCTCTCACTGTTTTCCGTATCCATCAATCTATTTTCTGGTAGCGTCATTGTTTTGATTACGTGAAATCTTTTTTTACTACGCACAGCTATTGAGTTTCATGAAAAAGTAGCTATGCATAAAATGGAAAAGTAGCGATACGTAAATTGCTGCCGTACGTAAAAGTATGTAGTCATGAGCCGCACTTCTCCGTAAGCTTGCGTCTGATTGGATATTAAAAAAAAGGTTATTATTTCAGATTTTGCTAAAATGTAGCTAAATGTGCACGTTTTATTCGCGGGATAAGGTAAAATATCTTCTTCCATAATTATTTATTAATTAAAAAGCCATTTCCATCCATCCCCTTTTCATGGACAACAAGATTGAACGATCCAAGCGGACATCCTACTGTCTAAAGGTTTTAACCACACTAAGATACATCCTCTAACCCAATGAAATAATTGTCAACCTCAGCCCAACACTTCATTAAAATAACCCCTCTATTCGTCAAAATAAAAGTATGGTTCCATGGTATATCATTTATTCACTTCTGACAGTCAGCATATTATTAGTAGTAGTACTATAGTAGGATTACAATCTTCTTTGTCTTATATATATCTGAATAATAATTATTACTTTATATCATATAAAGTGATACACGCCATACATAAGCATGAAAAGAAATGATTCTTAAACAATACTACTGAAGTAAGTTATTTTGCACTTATCCTTGAATTTAAATTGAAAATAAAAGAATTGTTCTCACCCTTGGATTGAAGGAGGCTTTAAAGCTTGTCAAATATAAGTATTTGAATATAAATAATGAATTACGTTTTCATTCTAATATTTTGCATACAAATATATTTTAACAGTATTCCATGTTTTAATGGCTTGATGAAAGATAAAGCTTTAAATGATTTCTTTAATTTCAGAATGGAATCAACTAAGAAGAGGATTATTTCTCTTTCTTTTCTCATTAGCAGATATAACCCTTCTTTGATGATTTAATTGTAATTCTTTCCATAGTGTTTCAAATATACATTACTTCTTTTTATTCAATGCTGGATATTTTTAACTAAAGTACTAGTTAATTAATCAGTTTCAATGAAAATAACCAAAGCTTATTTGTCAGTGTCATTCCCAAATAAAAAATGATATGTATGGTGGGAGAATATTGTAAAACTTGCTTTAAACTTATGTTCATGTTTTGAATGGTTTCTCAATGCAAGAGTTAAGTGCTTAAAAACAATCATAAAGAGTTTTTGATCCAAACTTTAATCACATAAAAATGTAAAGTTATATTACCAATCTCAATGTGAAGGGATTTTTTCTTCAAGAGTATAAAACAAATAATAGAAAGTCTTTTGAGTTTGCCCTAAAATACTGTAAGCGATGGGAACAATTGCTTGACACCTTTTTGAAATTTAGTGAAAAAATTCACCATAAATTCCTGATATTTACCCAAAAAAAACCGACCGACCCTACCTGTCCATTTGCCCATGCGCAACAGGGTGGGGTTTTTTTTGTTGCCTTAGTTGTAAATTTTACATCAAAAAGGGTCAAACATTTCTCTGAGCAAGTTCCCAAATGTACAGATGCAATAATTACCAAGTGGTTTCAACTATTAACCGTGACTTTGATTAGGAACCAGACTAGGATGTATTTCCCTGTAGATATTATACATAACCATCATCCATTTACAACCATCGTTAATTCATTCATCTCTATGCAGTGACCTCAGAGCATGTTGCACTTCATTATCACACAGGTCATTGTTATAGGCTGGCTAGTGCCCATGCAAGATGAATCATGGCTCCTGCACATAACTGCTGCATTAATTACTACAATACGCTCTAAACTGCACTGCACAGAGTTAGGTGTATCCTTGGTGTAATTCATTCATGAGTTAGACTGGTATTAAGACTCTATTACTGAATAAAGCTGTCTAATCCTTTAACCCTTTAACACAGTTTAACACAGATTTCGTGCTAGGCTAATTCCGTGCAGAATTACATGAAGGATAAACCCAGAGTGAGATCAACAAGGTATATACAAGAATCCCTTGTGATAGTTGTGCTTACTTAATGCTGATTTGTATTAGCAATCTGTTCATATCTATTTGGATATGAAGAGTTTTAACAAGCTCAAATAATGTTTAAAATCATCAATGAAACAAAACAGAGCCTCTAGTTAAACTGAATACATGGTTTGACTGTGTACAATATTGAGGTATTTACTATGAGGCAACATGAAAAGAAATTGGTCGAATAGGATGAATAACTTAAAAATAGTATGTCAGTAAGGTATTGCTGTAAACAATAAATAGATAACCTTAAAGTATATTTTAGGTCAAAAAACCTAAGATTACAGTCTCTTAATTTGTACTGACTTTAGGCCTTAAGTTAATAGTTTAAATAACAGGAACTTTTGAGAAATACAGATGAGATAGTATCAACACAACATGTTTACATGGTGAATGGCAGCGGGTTGTCTGCCTAAATCAAAAGGCATTCTTAAAACTTTCCACACGACAGGCGTCTGCAGACGACAATCCATAATTGCACAAAATGTTTCAAAAATGTCAACATTATTGAATGTCATTTAGCATATTTGGAATCACAATGTGAAATGCAGGTTTGTACTGTGGTTAAACCAATAGCCGCGTGGAAAGTGTTAAATATACCCTGTGTGTCAGGTGAATGATTCAAAAGAAATTGTGCACAGATTAAAATAAATCGCAATTTGACCATAATGTATGCATTGAACCATAACATTGTTGTTTGTATAAAGCGTAGGCAATCTAGTTTATCTTCACAAAACATAAAGTAAACGACTGAAAACTAAGCAAACTGTTACAAGTTCTGTAAGCTGACCGCGTCTTTCAACCTTCCAATAGGATTTACACAGCTAAGACATAAATTATTACTGTAGTATGATGAAATGGAGTGCGCGTTTACAAGCAAGGCATTATTGTATATTCAATGAGCCAAAAGTGGTTAAAACACAGTAGAAATAAATAATTCAGATGATAATACTTCACATACTAAAAATATTGCAAAAATGTTCTGAAGACACTTTGTTTATTGATAATCTTGCTTTTAAGTCATTCACACTTGTGTAAGGAAAGTATTTGCCAGGTTCGTAAATTATACGGTCTGAGTTCAGTATTTCTTTCGCTAAAGTTTTTTTGTAAGACATAAAAAAATGTTAGCTTACTTGTAATTTGAAATAGAAATCAGTTATTTCTGTTCGTTGATATTATTAATATAAGTTTTTAACGTCTTCCTTCCCTCAACATGGTCAACATCACCAGCTCTGACACGTGCCCCCACTTCTTGAAGGTTGACTATAGTGCTGGTATTCAAATTTGCCTTTTCATTTGACACCATGGTATCAGAAGATTAATTGCTTATCCCAGAGTTAAAGACTAAATTTTTCTGGAACATTTTGATAATTGGTGTGATGATAATGACCATTTTAGCAAAATCAATTTTTACTGTGTGTAAATCCCCATTAGAATGGAGAAAAAGGTGATCAGCTTACAAAACTTGTCAGTTTGCTTAATTTACAGTCGATTACTTCCATTTTGGGGAAGATAGATTAAATTAACTATGCTTTATGCAAACAACAACACTTTTTTTGATTCACCCTGTATTATGTATTAAAGGTAGATGTTCTGATTACTGGCCCGACAATAATTTTGCCCAATAAAAAGTACACAAACTGGCTGGTGGTTAACCACCTTTGGCTGGTGGTTAACCACCCTTAAGGCATGTTTTCTGTAATTAATGTCCCGTCTGTTACATGCTTAACATTACCTGCAACAGTTCACCTCTACAAATTACAGTCTGTCCCAAAAAGATTATTACCCATCAATGCTCAAATTGTGTCATTTTCTTCACCGTTAAATTAGGTTTGTTGCTTTGATAATTGACTTTGGTATATTTTAACCAATCTTAAAAAATTTAGATCATGGAAATCAGACTATTATATTAAACTTAACTGAAAATAATTGATTTTGTTTAGTGGTGAGTTCATGCCTAAGGCAAATCGGAAAAACTGCCTTAGTAATATGGAAATAGAATCAAAGCATGAAATCACTCATGTGTAATGGACCGCACGTAGCATTAACCATGCATGAATCTATGTTACCATGAAAATATTTGTATATACTTCCTTTTTTGTATTTTTAAACATTGTGTAATGTTTATTGACGCATTAGTCGAGAAGACTTTTGCACCTGTTCCAAAGTGTATGTCCGAATAAGTAAATAAAAAATAAATAATGAAGTATTTTCTCCCGTCAAATTCAACAAACAAAGACTATCAATGATGATGTGATCAGTCATAAAATCTAGTAAGAAGACTGAGAGATCAAAAGATCAGAATAACGAATGAGTTTAAAATATTTTTCCCATTTGCTGAAAAGATAAAATTGCCATCTCTTACAAAATGAATTGTATCTTCAGTTTGATAAGTTCAATTTTCATTGTCTAAAATGATAACAACAGGTGTATGCCAAAGTAGATTACAAAAACAACAAACATGATGTCACTAAATTTCATGATAAACAGAAACTCTGGGTATCGTGGGTACATAATCCTTTTAGGAAAGCCTCTATGAGCACACATGTGTCAAAGTATACCCCTTTGCTAACACTAGAGCAGTTTGTAGCACGGCAAATTATCTTTTTGTTAAGTTTGTTCACACACAGACATAATTTCAAAATGGAAAATAGGAAAATCTGACAAATTACTTGAGTCCTTTAACTTAATTTGAATGTTACATAGGCTCAGGACATGGTGGATTTATAGGGCCCTGCATAAATTCATTGATCAGCTCTAAAGAAAGGAATTACCCATGGGTCATTCACCGGAATCATGGCGTATACATACCAGTCAGTTTAGTCTTTGAATTGAAGCATTATTATGAAATGGGATTTTTAGCTTCTGATAGTTTTGGTGAACAAAGTTTAGTAGTCTGCCATGATTCCAGTAAACTATGTCATATGCAAGGTCTCTATACTAATCAAATGAATTGACACATTTTAACTGTGACAAATGCTGTTTAATTATCCATTTTCACATTACCATACAAATTGTTACATTGTACCATTTGCCACTGTTTCAAACATGTGCTCTGACCTGCTCTGGTTACAACTGATCGCAACACACACAGATTTGTTCAACTCAATGGCTGGATTGTGCTTCAAACTTCACCAGACATAGGAAGAGAGCATTTAAAGGTTATCCTTTTCATCCAATTTATATTCTTAGTTTCCATTCAACATTGATTAAGATGATAAATATAGGTCAATAAATGTGTATGTGTTGTTTCAAGAGAAATTAGACAAATCAATGCGTGATGCATGAATGATGGCACGACCCCGCAGGGGGAATGCTATTGTTAGCAAGTGCATTGATTTTTCTAATTATTTAAGAAACAAAACAAAACATGCATGTATTGACCTAATTCATACACGACAAGTTTACTAACACCTTAAGTGAAAATTGGCAAACCAGTGATGCTTGAACAACGATTCAAAACAAACACATGGAGTGCATTAGACACTTTCAATGCGCTGCATGTATTTTACTCTCTTGCTTTCTGATTGGTTCGACACTACTAGTGTATGAATAAAATACTGTAAAAGCCAATATTTTCGCGTACAGATATTTTCGCGGATTTTGATATCAAAGACATTTCGCGAATTGTTTTTTTCGCGGGCGACCGTCTGAAAGCATTGCATGAATGTGTAAAGCAATATTTTCGCGTGTTATAATTTTCGCGGAAAAAGATTTTGCGCGAAAAGCGCGAAAATAAAACCACCGCGAATATTTCAGCTTTTACAGTATTGATGTGAAACAATTATTTTAAAAACAAAAAACATGTCGCATTGAAGGAATGATCTTATGTGATGCACTCAACTACAGGTAATTATTGCAATGTGTTATTACTATTACTGTTATGGTCTTTGTAATAACCAACAATTATATTTATTATTGTCTTGATAACCAACTATTCATGTAAACATAAGTTATTGCTAAATTAAAAGAAAAATGAAACACTGTACTTGAGGCACTGTGATACATATCGTCGCTGTTCTGACATAACGACACATCACAACAGAATTAAGTAAAGTGATGTGTCGTCATGTCAGAACAGCGACGATATCAATACTGGACTGGATAAATCAGGACCAAAATATGTAAATACCTTTTTGGAGCCGTTATTTTTTAGGTCATTGTAGATCAGAGAGCCTAACCAAATAAGGACGACGCAGAAACTGACCCTAAACAGAGACATAGGCTACGACCTAAAGGCCATCTACCGTCACCTGCTGTCATATGATCGGCAAAAAGGCGGTCATGTGACAAGAGGAGGGAATTAAACACTATGGTGAATAAAGGGATCGCGATGATCTCACAAGCTACAGAGCTCGAGAATAATGGCTTGAAAAAGGTATCTAAATTAATCATTATGTGACCTGTCAGTTAGTTACTGAATGGAGTATACCCAGAGACAAATTAACATAAACATTTCTAACATAACACAGAATGGTAGGATGAAGTTAAAACTTTAAAACTCAATAGATGTAATATATGATATTTTTAACTAAACAAGTGTAATTTTAAAGCCAAACCACAGGTATTGTGATGATAATGCACCACCATGTATAATTGCCAACCTAATTGAAGGGTAATAGAAAATGTTATACCTCCAGTAAATAATATTATGAAGAGGTTTTTTTGTGAAAAAACTGTTGAACGCCATTGGTCAAAATCAAACCGAATATGCCATGCTGATATTTATGGAGTTCCTTTAGTATACCCTACCACTGCATGTCTTCAACGGGGGCTTTTAAAGAACGACCCATACACTTACACAGTGAGGATTACAAATGGTAGGGTATTCTAAAGCTTACCCCCAAGTCATACTCTACAGTTAATTTGAGAGCACCATAGCATGTTCAGTTCAAGTGGACAGAATAGTGTTTATCTGTATTTACAAATGAACACTTCATACAGGCCCCATGTAGTTTAATCAGTTTCAAATCGGCGAGAAATATATGTTTTTTATCTCTCTGCGCGCAAAAGTAATTCCAGTGTACGTTCGAGATTATGGCCACATGCACCCGGTTATGGTCGCACGCACGCGTCACACATATGATGCACAGTGCGCTAGTTGCCTTCATGTGTGCCCGCGTCCTTCTGTATTCATTCGCTGCCGTAATGCTGCTTCGCCAATTTGGAACTGATCAAACTATAGTTGGAAAATTGTCGTTGAAAGAAAGCAGAATTGTTTAACATCAGGTTAGGCATTGATTTAGCGCTCACACCGCAGCATTTCAAATTGATTGTAAACTCACAAATGAGTTTTTGTTTGTTTAATGAAAGAACATAAGACATTTGAACTAGGTATCTCACAAAAGCTTGTGTACACAATTACAGACCCATTACAGAAAGACATTATAACAATAGAAATAATTATACATGACCAGTAGCACCAACTATTTATTAAAGTCAAATTGTTACTTATACAATTCACTATTCCCCGTATATAGTGATAACTTGTATGTGATGTGATCAAGCAAATCAGTTGGAAGTCAAAAATATGAATTTTGAGATATAACCAAACAAAAGATAAAATATATTTTCTTTTCTATGGTGTTAAAAACTCTTCAATGGCGAATATCTTTGGAATTAAGTGGCCTTTTGAGATGGGATTTTCAGCAAAATGAAGCTGTGCTAATAACCTATACAATCAAATAGAGAACTGAATATAAGATGTTTTAGACTTCAGACTGATTTTGCTTGATCACATCACATATTATGGTAACGTTTGTTCCGTTTGGTGGCCATTGTTCATCCATCCATTACTAAATGCAACACAACCATGCTTTCAGTTATCAATACTCCACCTCAACTTCATCTTGTATTGACCATTATTTTCTCTATGACACAGAGAGACCAGAATGTCTGTGTAAAAAGTTCAAATTTAACTTACACTGCTTACAATGTCAAGCCTCATATCATACAGTAGAGCCATGTGTCACCTTTAATCTGACAAAATATAAAGGATCAGCCATTTTGAACTTGGATTTTTTGTCAAGAATGTCAAAATTAGTATTTTATTTGGAAAAAGCCTTGTATTTGTAACAAATTCCTGAATTAAATATCATACAAGATGGCAGGTCTCAGATTGTGTTATTTGGTATGCCAATATACATGTTACACATACCCTTACACATACAAACCTGACCAAGAGATCCTTCTTTATTTTGAGCAGTGTACACTATGTCAATTTTGCAATACATAAACCTATAAATGTCGTTGCAGCAATTTTATCATGTCAGATAGAACAGAATACATTAGAAAAACAATACAGAACTTGGAAGAAATATTGTTTAAGCTTTCACAAGATTTAAAAGAGAACAAATATATATTATTTATACAGTAAATTTGTCCAGGTATTGTTTGGTTTTGACCATAAAGAGAGTGTTCTAATGAGTACACTTTATCCTGATATTATTAGCAAAGGTCTATATGTCAGTCATATATATTAGAAGTAAAGGGTGGTAGTTTTAATGCATGTCAACATGACTATAGAAATTAGTGAAACATATAACTGTATCATCTTTTTTAATTAATTTAATCCACCATAATTACATCACACAATGTTGCATACAAGTTTACATACCACTATGATATGGGAGCTCTCACTGTTAGACATTGAATAATGAGTTCTATACTGTGACAGTTCAAGTTGAGAGGTGATGTCAACGTGTAATTGCGCCACGGCTGACATTCGTGTTTGATCGCGATGATGTAAACGCTGTAGTGTTGTACATACGTGCACGATATCATGATACGTTCAGTAGAATACGCGAAAAAGTGTACTTTAGGTCCCAGATAATGGCTGGTATACCAGTATCGTTCAATACTGGAACATAAACGTTGCCAGTATTGGTCGATACTGGTATGATTTTACTGTTTCAGTATTGGTCGATACTGGAAGACCAAATTGTTTCCAGTATCGAGCGATACTGGAACGTTTTAATGTTCCGGTATCGGTCGATACTGGTACACATGCTACCAGTAGTGATTTGTCCGAATATTGAACGATACTGGTACATAACTGTGTTCCATTATCGCCCGATCCTGGAACATTTTATATGTACCATTATCATCCGATACAGGAACACTGACTTTGTACCAGTATTGAACGATACTGGGTGTTCCAGTATCGGATACTACTAGTGCAGTCTAGAATCTGGGACCTGAATCACATTTTTCCGAATATGCGCTGACGTCACCTCCCAACCCAATGTAGTATAAATACACAAGAAGATTTCATAAGTAATCTAATGCACTGTAGCAGAAACTCATGAATCATTAGCAGCAGATGCTCCTAGGTAGTACAAAGAAATGCTTCCAGAGCATTAACAATATGCAAGCTTTTCACAATGATATTAGTCATTCATCAACTTATTAATAAAAAATAAATAAACATTCTCTTTACAACATGTAAGTTTGCCCATCACCTTTGTCTTAAACAAAAATATAACAAAAATAAAAAATGCCATCAGGAATAAATCCAGTCGGTATCCTCCAAAATACAAAATAATTCAAATTTGGTTAATTTCACAAAAATGTACATATATTTGTTTATACATCAGAGTGAGTATGAATTGTATACCTCATAATCAACATAGCCAAGATTGGAGAGATAAACTTGAGAGTTTAGTGCAACAAAGGGCTATCTGCAATTTTGGTATCAAAATGATCCGCACAAGATCAGGAACTTAATTATGAGAAAATTGTAAATTCACCTATTCAAAATGGTTTTAATAGCATTTCTTTTAACGTTTCAAAACCAATAGGTGACAATGATGGTTACAAATCTTTAATTCACATTTTCTCAAAATAACCGAAATGCAGATAGCACTTTGTTGCACTAAACCCTCGAACTATTGTGAAGAATATTCATATTATGAATCAACTTATTTGAAATCAAATACGTTGATAATTTGATTTTAAAGCAAAACCTTTTTAATGCTTCGAAATTATTGTGGTTGATCTCCTCACGGCCACACTTACCCTGTAGTTTAATAATAACACTAGTGTACCATAAAAGGTCAACCAACGCCAATTTACGAAGGCAATAAATTGGCAAAGTCTTTAAGCACACAGCAACAACTTGACACTGTTCACTGACAGCCTATTTGCCTTAATTTGATTCCTAAAGTAACCTTATAAGAAAAGAGTATTGGCAATGATGCCTTTGAACATTATGGCCTGTATTCACAAATAATTTAGTCCTGGTTTTAAACTTCAGTCCTCTAATGAGTCGTAAAGGACCTTTATAGGAAATCATTTTTGAAATAGACTATTAGAGTAAAACAACTTGTAACTGGAAGGTCCTCACTTTTGGGTCTTGTTCCTAATATGTTTTCATGTTTTAGCAGTAGAAAATAGGAAACAAAAACATAAATGTTATTCAATTCACAGTTAAGACTCATCCCTGGGCTAAAGTTAAGGCCATCAGGACTGAAGTATTTTGTTAATACAGGCCATGTAATATCAGCATTAAGAATAGGCCTGTGAAATGAATACTGGGATGATGCAATGACGTAACTGTCTCAAGGAAGAAAACTAGACTATGACGCTGAGCTGAATGAAGTCTAGTCACATAACAGTAATCTTATCGAGAGTCAGTCATTCCATAAATGCTCTGCAAACAAGTTAAAATACATACAAACTTAAACCTGAATGAATACATACTCTTATCAATAACATACACACACAAAAACAAAACATATACTGTCAAATATTGTTATTTTCGGTTAATCCCACCTCCTTAATATTAATTTAATTTCATATGTTATTTTTCTTGACATATAAAAATACAATTTATGAATATATTAATAAGTGGTTTTTCACCTTTCTCCATCGTTTTAGTGCCCAGAAATTATAGCAGAGCTAATCAAACTTTAAAGTTTATCAGTATTTCCTATTTCATGATGTTAGGACAATTTCCAAACAACTTTCAGAATAATCTTCAATATCATTATCCTTTACAAAAGGGGAAAGTAGTATCAATATTTATTAACAAAAGTATTTCCCAAACCCTGAAATACTTTACGGTTGTTACTGAGGGTGAATAGATTATATGAGTTATTACTTAATATTCGTTTCATGATCATTTCAATGTATTTGGTTTACATAAAGACAAATATACGAAGGCTTCTAAATGCCTTACTTATGGTATTTGGTTAAGATTTAAATATGACTAACATGAGGTACAAAAACAAGATTTATTGAGGTATAAATATAACTTATATGGCGTTGTCATGGAATACAATAAATAATGTATGCAATAATACAAACCAGGATAATAACTTCACATTGGGCCATTAACATTATTCATAATTTTGATTATGTAGACAATTTGGTGTGTTGTTAAATTTAACATTTTCAGTGCTATATATATTATTAAAGGGTTTGAAATACTTGGAAATATGTAAAGTACTTGATATTATTCTGATATGATTTAAGGAGTACTGATTTAATGGGGAATCATTTTTAAATAGAATCACATAGGACAGATTATAATGGCGCACCCTTAAAAAGGAAATCTACCCGAAATGTGCTAGATACTTGTTTGTACAATAATATCCTTAAATTAAATACTGTTTGTTTGCTTGAATTCACAAAATGAATACAATGAAGTGATAAAAGATGTGGACCACTGCTTCTTTTTATTTCGGCCTGCCTGCTAATAAGAGAAACTATCAAATGACCCTGAATCTTACATAATGCTTAAACAGGTCTGCCAAATACAGGTAACTGAACCCACTCTTGTAACCAGCCGTATGAAAGGCATATTATGTGATCTTTTCCATGGGATGCCCTCTATTCACGATTCCTAATTACTTCAAAATCATGGTTTAAAGAGTGAAAAAAACTGTCAGGTCTGCGCGACAACTTATTTTTCACTCTGAATTCACTCTAAAACCCTGATTTTGAAGTAATTCGAATCGTATCGCTCTGTAACTGAGAATATATTTATGATTTATGATCAGAAATGTAAATCTGCAAGAAAATCTACTTTCTAAAATAAATCATAAATTGAGGGTGCTCCCTGGTAAAGATCACATAATATACCTGTAAGTATAAAGTGACTTATGCACAATATTACACATCAGCAGCTTTGTTATATGCCTCATTACATGTTGTGAGTGACTGACTAGCTTGTGTTTTCTGATGATACCTAATTAATATATAATATTTACAGCATCACTTCATACCTCATGCTGGATTGATGGTGTATACTCTTTTTGGTTCAGCCACAGAATTACAAAAGGAGAACATTTGCTACTTGTTTCTGATTTGTTTTTTCACATAAATGAGGAAATATCAGTGTTTGTTTGACCACATCACATGAACAATTAATGAAGTATGTGGCATACAATGAAGAAGGCCAAACATTTGTCACATTTTCTCCTCATAGAATTCTATGGTTTCATCACCAGCAAATCAAAAGTGAATTTGTAAAGCTACCCATTGCTATAAATTCACCCATACTTCAGTCTAGAAAATGGACCGACACCCAAAACTGATTTCAAAATATAAAAGCACACTGCTATTTCCATAGTACCATTAATGATATCCACACATAATTGTCTTAAAATGCTTTCCACAAAAGAACTGGGAAAGGGTCCTCTCTTGCTGGGTTTGTTCCAGTTTTATCCACACATTAACTTCTTCACCTCTTTCCACAAAAGTACTGGGAAAGAGTCCAGTCTTGCCAGTCTGTTCCAGTTTTATCCACACATTCACTTCTTAAACAAGTGTCCACTGTCCAGTCTTGCCGGTCCATTCCATTCTTATCCACACAAATGTTCTTATCTTATCCACTTTCCACAAAAGTACTGGGAAAAAGCCCCGTCTTGCCGGTCCGCTCCAGTGTTCCTTTGAACCAACCGTCAGAACGTTTGTTGTGAACATACACAATATCGCCAATTTTGAGTTCCAGCTCAGCATCACTTTGCGGAGGGTATGGAACCACTACTCTGTACCTATAAATTATAAAAACAAGAGGATTGGAAAACTTAAACCTAGATCATTTGTTGGCAATGACTTCACTAATGATAAAAACATGACTAATGAAAAAAATATGGCTTTACTAATGAAAGAAATAAGACAAAGGTTCTGCACTCATAACCCAAATTTGTCATACAATTATGAGCCCCTCTAACAAAACTAACAGAAAATGTCCAGATGAGTGTTACATCATTTGACATAATACACAAATTAGTCCTCGCAATCAAACATTAATTTCTACCTTCATGGCCCTAATTGTTACAATTCATTTTTTATCTACGCAATTTAAGAGAGGAAAGAAGTGGATAAGAAATAGAGAATAAATTCATCAGGAATCCAAGGAAACATATTAAGAAGATTCATAAGATAATTCCAAATTTGAACTTACTGTTCCAGACAGTTTCGACGTCAGATAGGATGTCTTTCTCAATGGTGTAAGACCGTTGATCCAGTGTTATCGGAAGTAGTTGACTTGCCAGAAGTAATTGATCCAGAAAACGTCACCAAACACATCTTGTGACGTCACCAGAAAGTCAACTACTCTGGTAACACTGGATCAACGGTCATAAACCATTGAGAAAGACATCCGATCAGACTTCAAAACTGTCTGGAACAGTAAGTTCAAATTTGGAATTATCTTATGAATCTTCTTATCATGGATAAGAAATATTTTAAGTCAAAATTTAATGACCGATTCCGACAACTAAAACAATTCCCACTCTCACTGGGAATGTATCAATGGCGGTATTACATGATCTTTGCACCATCAGCGCCATTATTTATAACTATCAGATCTAATCAACATTGTATAGATAACAACCCACCCCTTAGGCCAAAAAACAGTATAAAGTTCAGCCACAAGAAGTTGAAATCACTCTAAGAGTTGCACATATGTTATGAACACTTTATTTAATATTCAATGCCATTTAAACTGTTAAAAAAATAAAAATAAAAAACTTTAAAATCACTGAGCTAATGGTGATTAAAAAGAAGAAGAAAAAATCGGATTTTTTAAAAAAAAATCTGGAAAAATCTGGAAAAAAATCGGAGCGGCCCTAAATTTGACGAGCGGGCGGTCGAGGACAACATTATAAACATAACAACAACAAAATTTGGCCTTATCATCCATTTGTTATTTGTATTACCTTTCTCTAACCAGTGGAGTTGTCTTAGGTGGTTTATCTCGTCTATCCACCATACCTGCAGTACCATTAACAGCGCCCCCTACAGCTCCTTCATCTACAGCAAGTCCAGCATCCTCCCCTGCTAACGGAGCAGCAGCAAATACAGCATCTAGGTTCTGGGATCTACGTCTCTGGGCATCTTCTGATCCAGTCACCTGGTTCTCTGGTAGTGAGTTTGTTCTAACTTGTGTGACAGGATGTCCAGATGTTACCTCGTCACTTGGTGGATGTTGTGCTGGACGAGGTACTCTCTTGGTCTTCTTGTCTCGTTTCTCTCTCTGTGTGAACGTAATCAGATATGGTGGGGATTTTAATGAATAGTCAAATTCAGGAGTACTTTCAACTTTGCATTGCACACCAGGTGAATGATCTAAAATACCACATTTGGGTATTCAAAAGGGCTTTAGCATTTGACAATAAATAAGCAAATATTGATCTCAAATTTCCTCTGGAAAATGTTAAGAAATGATTGAATAATTGTGGACTAACAAATTAGTAACAATGCATTGAAAACCATGATAAATCTCTGAGAAAACCAAATAAATGTTGTATAATTACCAGACGCGCCTCAAGGTGGATATTTTCACAATCATTTTACATTGGTCAACATATCCCATCTCAAGTACTTCTCAAAAAAGTTCGGAAATTGTTTTCAATGTTTATATTTCGCATATTTTGTGATATGTTCATAAAGTGTTATGTATCTATCAATAGAAAATGATGTGTTAATCTGTCCATTAACACCAAGCAATCACTTGTTTCAGTTCTCAGCCATTTGTTTGAGAATGTGGAGAGATCTCAATCTCATGGGACAATAGCACTATTATTTTGTGGATAAAAAAATAACTCTGCTGTCTGTTCAATGAAGTGTTGCATTGCATTGACAACTGAAGTAAGCAGATATGTTCTTTTGAAATTTGAATAGAAAATAATGGTGATTTTGGCACATTCAGATTGAAACCTCCTCACTCTGTTAAGCGATTGAGTGGCTGAGCTCTAAATCAAGTGATTCCTACAAATGTGATATCATTGGAAAACATTAGCTTTCTATTAACCCTAACACTCTTGATTACTACAAAGTACTCCAAGCAAGCGTATCTCCAAGCGCATGTGCGGACGGTTTTCGATGAGGTATTCAACCGAGCCTATATAGTGAGCGCAATATTCTGCGCGAACGAGTAGCTGATGGCCGTGGCTTGTGTAGGGGGTCCGAGGGGTTCCCGAGCCGATCCCCATTTATTTGACCATTTTTCTTCAAAAATTGAGCTATCGGTTAAAAACCTGGCTTGGGGGTCAGGGATAAAGGTGGATGTTCCGATCACTTTAGCTTCTCTTTTTTTTGCCCATCAACATATTTTAATATTAAAAGAAAGCCCATATTGTTCTCATTATTTCTGTAAAATCTTAGGCGCAAGATATGTTCCATTTAGACGTTAAGGCCAAAATGCAGTGAATTAGTGCCAAAGGTGGTTAACCGCCCGGCCAGTTTGTGTACTGCTCGGCAAGTTTTGTGTACTACTTAATGGGAAAATTTAATGTCACCTTGTGCTACTAAAATACGAAACATTGGAGTTATGCAACTCAAACTTTGGAATATTACTATTTCAAGGATGACCCTTCATGTAGAATAGAAAACATCAAGTTGAATATCGGGCCAGCAATCGGAACACCTACCTTTAATATGCAACAACACAATATGAACACGAAATATGATACATACACCATTGGGGGCAAATCTTATTATTATTTTTGGACTTTATATTACTTCCAATTGTAAGGAAAATGTTTAATATAACATAATGATATGATAGCAGTTAGTTTATCATGAACATTATTATTTGAATTATGACTTTTAGCACGACCAAGCTTATTATTCATCATCGGGGTGGAATGTTACAAAAGGTGTTGAATTTTGGGGAATATTGGTTACCAATAAAGCATGAGGATGATTGATAGATGCCATGCAATAGCAGTCATATTGAATCATGTAATGCAAATAGATAACCATGTTAATGTACAACAATGTTTGGTGCATCATGCAATAAGCAAAATATTAAGCTGTGTAAATCACTGAAATTTCATTTCTTTGTGCAACTGAGCAGTGGTGTATTTGCATGCTTGATAGAAAAGAATGGTACTTGCAGTTAGCAAAACTCTTAAGTATTTGTGCAGAAAATATTTTCTTTTTCAGTTAGTACCATGGCTAGATCCTTGCTATGATATATAAAAAATAATTCAGTGGACTGCTAAATAGAAACCAAAGTCAGTGAATGGAGTCGACGAATGTGTACATGAGCTCCGTACAAACATTATTTAACCAGGTTTTTTTAGTTATTACTGTCATCTTGATTATCTATTAAAGAAATCATCTATAAATACAAATTAAGAATGTATTAGTTACATTTTTTCTCCTCATTTACTCCTTCCTAAAGACCCTAAATCGCATAGATGCTTTTTATTGCAAGACTATATGCAGCAGTGTTAGTATATTTGATTAGTAATATTTTGTAACGCTTCTTTTATTCACAGACTATAGACCATTTCAAACCGAGATCGGAAAACTTCAGAAAAAACAGGTCACATGGACTAGGTATGTATGCTGCATTCATAGCATTGGCCGTCTGCTTAGTGATGTACTATGTTTACATACAAGCATACACCCATGAGAAGTAAAACTAGTAAGACTATTTTGATTCATCATTATCGAGCTGAAGGTAAAATGTGGAGGTATTATCCCAAATCTCTTTTATCTCACTGTTATTTTTCTGCTGATGACTTATGAGTCATCAAACTAATGCCTTAAGCACTTGGCTAATCGAAAAGCATCAGATCCGATCAAATATCGGATTTGACATGGTCTGTCTATAGACAAATAATTCCATCCATTCAGTTGATTTTATGTTTGGATGAATAGAGTTAATGATAACCATAACATCCTACTGGATTAGATACACCCAGACATTTGATATCACATTCAACCAGCATACTACTAACTGATCTCAGCATTTAGAAAGCAGATATTTAGTGCATACAATATTATATACAAAGCAATATTTTAGTGCATACAATATTATATACAAAGCAATATTTAGTGCATACAATATTATATACAAAGCAATATTTTAGTGCATACAATATTATATACAAAGCAATATTTAATGCATACAATATTATATACAAAGCAATATTTAGTGCATACGATATTATATACAAAGCAATATTTAGTGCATACAATATTATATACAAAGCAATATTAAGTGCATACAATATTATATACAAAGCAATATTTAGTGCATACAATATTATATACAAAGCAATATTTAGTGCATACAATATTATATACAAAGCAATATTTAGTGCTATAAAAAGCTACATGCAGCAGCCACTACAAACCCACCTTTTCTACTTTAGTTACAGTAGCAAATATAAAGGGCGACATTGATGCGTTATCTCGTACAGGCACAATCGGCGGGGTCACAGGGGTCATACACTGTGCTGCATTATTGGCATGCTTTGAACTCTGCGAGGAATTATGATGGGATGAGGCGGAAGCAGCCTGGAGTGTAGAGCGGGTAACCATACGGGACCTATCAGGATTATGATCACTGTCGCTGTAGCGACGGGGCTTATGAGAGTGCAATCGAGTATCGATGGCTTGTTGTGCAGTGAGGGGTATGTGTACTGAAAAGCGTTTGTTTTTGGTAGTACTGTGACTATTGCCTTGCTTAACTACCTGTTGACCAGGTGAGGGCGCATTGCTAAGGTTGCTTCTTTGCGGTACAGCTGTGCTGCTGCTGCTGCTGCTGACTACATTGGTCTGACCGTTTGAGTGGCCATCATTGGCACAGTCCATGGCAACTGGAGATCCACTTTGACCTCTTGACCTTGATGTTACATGAGAGGCACTGAGTTGCTCTACTGCTGGGGGAGATCCTGCCACTGCTGGTGCACTGGTTTTAGTTCTTGCTCCTGTAATGGTCATATTTGATGTCTGCGCTGTTGTTTGAGCATTCACAACACCTCTTTGTGAACCTGTTGTGGCTTTGACACCTTGATGTGAATGACTAGTTGGTCTACTTGTATTAGCTGGCTGTTGAATAGCACTAGTCCTTGAATTGCTGGAAGCAGATTGGGAACCCACAGTAGGGGGACTTTTTCTTGGACGTTCTTGATGGACAGAGGGCGCCATGCGGTTTGGTACAACAGGTCCATGAGTGGCTGATGCACCCTGTTGTCTTGTTGCCTGGCCTTGCACTTGACCACCAGGGAGTGTTTGGTAATATTGCATTTGCTGTGCAGCACGTTCGCTTTGCAACTGTGCAACTGTTTTCTGACCTTCAACAGCTATCAAATTTGGTCGTTTCTGTCCATCCGCGGCCATTTTAAGCATCGTTGATGAATTCGATGGTGACATTCCCGACAGAGATGTCTGTGTGGTTGTAGAACTTGTTGGAGTAGTACCAGGGGATGATCGTAATCGAACAGTAGGAGCATTCTGGGAGGTTGGAGAAGTAGTAGTTGTCATGGTAACACCGGTAGACAGGTGTAATCTGGGAGATGCAGGAGGTTGGCTGATTTGTGGAGATGTTGATCGGACAGCCTCGGTACTGGCTGCTGTGTTGGAACTCTTTCTGGATCTCTCATGTCTGAAATTACAATAATATTCACAACAAAACAAATGTCAATACCTTTTCATTTTCATTTTGATTCACTAAATTAATTATAGGTCAATGAATGCGTATGTTTTGTTTCAAGAAAACTAGACAAATCAATGCACGTGTGCTGATGTTGATAGTGGATAATGGCACAATCCCGTAGGAGGAGTGCTATTGTGAACATATCATACAAATCAGAATTCACAATTTTGAGCATACTTTTTTCTATGTAATAACGAATAAAACATGTTAACAAGTTTGCAAACACCTGCAGTGAAAATCAGGAAAACTGTACTGCCAGAATAAGGAATCAAAACAAATTGTGTGGTGCACGCATTGCATGGCGCACACACAGAGTGCAACTAGACATTTTCAATGCACTTCGCATATTTTAGTTTCTTGCTTTCTGATTGGTTCGTCACTATTAAGAGTGTATGAATCACAATCAAGGCAACATACAAGCGGAAACAATATCCTATTTGAAATGTTAATAAATAGTGATCAAACCTGTTAGCATCACTATTGTTATTGATACAAAGTGTTTTGGAGGATACCAATCCATGCACCAAGTACAGTACTTGACGGAAAATTCCATTTGATTGCAGCATGAGAACACTCATATTTCCTCTTTTATGACACAAAAATATGATAAAAATCTATCAATACACAGTTCCAAGCCAATATATTTTCTGAAATTCCATGATTTTCCAGAACCAAAAACGATTTGTCCATGAAACCCTGTTCAAGATAATCCCTAATCTTGTAATAAATAACTCAGAAATGCGTTTATGAATTATGGGGGTTACTGAGTGATTATGTTGGTGGTGATGAAGTGCTTCTCTTCAAGCCATTACCACTAATCACTACCACTAATTACCTTTTGCATTTCAATGGAAACAGGCCGTATGTAATGGCTTCATCACAGGAATGTACCTTCATTTTTTCTCCAACCATCCGGGCTGGTAGCACTGTAAAAGTTACCAGCTCGACTGTAAACTTACCAGCCAAACAAGTAATTCATTTACCAATAGCAAAATTCTTACTGGCCAGCCGGGCGTGTATATTTGAAAAGTTACCCGCCCGACACAAAAGTTACCCGCCACGGGCGTGCGGGCGGGTACTAAGTACAGCCCTGCTTCATCATTCTTACCTGTACGGTTGCATGTAATTGCCTGGAAACACTCCAAGTTCTCCGGTTCTAAGTGACATTCCCTTAAACCAACCATCCTTGCATTTCTCATTCACTGTATAGAATTCATTCTTACGTAGCTCCAGCTCATCTGTCTAAGTACAGCCCTGCTTCATTCACTGTATAGAATGGCTTCATCATTCCTACCTGTACGGCTGCATGTAATTGCCTGGAAACACTCCAAGTTCTCCGGTTCTAAGTGACATTCCCTTAAACCAACCATCCTTGCATTTCTCATTCACTGTATAGAATTCATTCTTACGTATGTAATGGCTTCATCATTCCTACCTGTATGGTTGCATGTAATTGCCTGGAAACACTCCAAGTTCTCCGGTTCTAAGTGACATTCCCTTAAACCAACCATCCTTGCATTTCTCATTCACTGTATAGAATTCATTCTTACGTAGCTCCAGCTCATCTGTCTAAGTACAGCCCTGCTTCATTCACTGTATAGAATGGCTTCATCATTCCTACCTGTACGGCTGCATGTAATTGCCTGGAAACACTCCAAGTTCTCCGGTTCTAAGTGACATTCCCTTAAACCAACCATCCTTGCATTTCTCATTCACTGTATAGAATTCATTCTTACGTAGCTCCAGCTCATCTGTCTAAGTACAGCCCTGCTTCATTCACTGTATAGAATGGCTTCATCATTCCTACCTGTACGGCTGCATGTAATTGCCTGGAAACACTCCAAGTTCTCCGGTTCTAAGTGACATTCCCTTAAACCAACCATCCTTGCATTTCTCATTCACTGTATAGAATTCATTCTTACGTATGTAATGGCTTCATCATTCCTACCTGTATGGTTGCATGTAATTGCCTGGAAACACTCCAAGTTCTCCAGTTCTAAGTGACATTCCCTTAAACCAACCATCCTTGCATTTCTCATTGACTGTATAGAATTCATTCTTACGTATGTAATGGCTTCATCATTCCTACCTGTATGGTTGCATGTAATTGCCTGGAAACACTCCAAGTTCTCCGGTTCTAAGTGACATTCCCTTAAACCAACCATCCTTGCATTTCTCATTGACTGTATAGAATTCATTCTTACGTATGTAATGGCTTCATCATTCCTACCTGTATGGTTGCATGTAATTGCCTGGAAACACTCCAAGTTCTCCAGTTCTAAGTGACATTCCCTTAAACCAACCATCCTTGCATTTCTCATTGACTGTATAGAATTCATTCTTACGTATGTAATGGCTTCATCATTCCTACCTGTATGGTTGCATGTAATTGCCTGGAAACACTCCAAGTTCTCCGGTTCTAAGTGACATTCCCTTAAACCAACCATCCTTGCATTTCTCATTCACTGTATAGAATTCATTCTTACGTATGTAATGGCTTCATCATTCCTACCTGTATGGTTGCATGTAATTGCCTGGAAACACTCCAAGTTCTCCTGTTCTAAGTGACATTCCCTTAAACCAACCATCCTTGCATTTCTCATTCACTGTATAGAATTCATTCTTACGTATGTAATGGCTTCATCATTCCTACCTGTATGGTTGCATGTAATTGCCTGGAAACACTCCAAGTTCTCCGGTTCTAAGTGACATTCCCTTAAACCAACCATCCTTGCATTTCTCATTCACTGTATAGAATTCATTCTTACGTATGTAATGGCTTCATCATTCCTACCTGTATGGTTGCATGTAATTGCCTGGAAACACTCCAAGTTCTCCGGTTCTAAGTGACATTCCCTTAAACCAACCATCCTTGCATTTCTCATTCACTGTATAGAATTCATTCTTACGTATGTAATGGCTTCATCATTCCTACCTGTATGGTTGCATGTAATTGCCTGGAAACACTCCAAGTTCTCCGGTTCTAAGTGACATTCCCTTAAACCAACCATCCTTGCATTTCTCATTCACTGTATAGAATTCATTCTTACGTATGTAATGGCTTCATCATTCCTACCTGTATGGTTGCATGTAATTGCCTGGAAACACTCCAAGTTCTCCGGTTCTAAGTGACATTCCCTTAAACCAACCATCCTTGCATTTCTCATTCACTGTATAGAATTCATTCTTACGTAGCTCTAGCTCATCTGTCTTCTGAGGTTTGTAAGAATAGGTGGCGACAAATCTGTACAAATACAAATGAAATATACGTTATTAATCCAGACATAAACTAAGTGAAGAAAGAAATATGCAAATCAATTATATGAATATGTTTCGTTTAAATTCTTTGGCTATTTCCATTCACGATGGCGTAATTGTACTCTAAGTGGGCAAATGCTTTTTTTAGCAAGTAGCAAGACATTTTTTACACTGTCACAAGTCCAATTAAATGAGAGGAATGGGGTAGAGGGAACTTGTGGGTAACATAGGACCTATCTCATAGGGCCTATCTCATTTATAAGTCAATAAATGAGTATGTGTTGTTTCGAGAGAAATTAGACAAAACAATGCACGCTCGCTGGTGTTAATGTGTGAATGATGGCACAACCCGGCAGAGGAAGTGCTATTGTGAGCATATCAATATTTGTGCAAGTGCATTGATTTTTCTAAAACAATGCACGCGCGCTGGTGTTAATGTGTGAATGATGGCACAACCCCGCAGGGGAAGTGCTATTTTGAGCATATCAATATTTGTGCAAGTGCATTGATTTGTCTAATTGTTCGGGAAACAAAACATACGCATGTATTGACCTAATTCATACACAACACTATACTAATCACAATTTAAGAATAATTTTGATATATGTAATAACGAATAAAAACATGTTGTTAACAAGTTTGCTAACAATGAATCAAAACAAAGCGTGTGACAACAATGAATCAAAACAAAGCGTGTGTTGCGCGCATGTAATGGCGCGCACACAGAGCGCAGTAGACACTTTCAATGCACTCTACATATTTTAGTTTCTTGCTTTCTGATTGGTTCGACACTACTAAGAGTGTATGAATAATGTTCAAAGAATCGGAGAATGCTTACATTGGTTATATATTATATTTACAAATCGAGTTCAAATTTGAGATAATTGGTTTATACATGTATACAAAGAAGAAAAAAGGTTGTGAATGCCCTTTTGACACAAAAAATTGGAAAATCTTGGGTTACCTCCAAATACGTCAATTTAATTTCTTCTTGAGCCATTTATGTAGCTTATTGTTACCAGATGTGAATGAAAACACACAACATTCTCAACGTTTTCATTGTGGAAGTTGGTTGTTTGTTTGCTTGCCTTCTGGAGATTTGATGCTCTAAATATATGTTTTCAGTACTCAGCTTCAAAAACTCAACTTAATGGGATTAACTAGTGAAAATCATAACTAATCAGCTCTGGTTTTGATACTTTCTCCCCTGTTTTATCAATTATGCCTTTTGTTATATAATCATTAATAACATTCAGAAATTGGGCAACAACTGTAACAGTTAAACTAGCAAGCACTCTATCATGGTACAGACAATACTATACAAAAGAACACACGAACATATTGTGCAAAATATGAACCTGACGCTATGCATTATCAATTATGTATCATCTATCAATTACTGTGTATGTTAACGACCAACAGGTGGACAAGTGATTAACTACACCCCGGAAGAGGATCAAATATAGTGTAAAATGCTCTCTATGAGCAACAGAACATTTCACCATGTGTGCAGGATTGCTATTCTGTTCATATTTCAACCACGCCCCTATCAAAACCATACTGTCCTATATTTGGTAAGCTGTATAAAGATGTAATTGGATGTAGTGCTATTTCATTAAAAAATAGGTACCTGATGAGCAGTATATGAAATACACATTTTCATGCTTAAATTTTTATGAGATTAAACCTCAATTAACAAATTATGATTTCCATTCTTTAGACCTACCAATGCCATATGTTGTCCAAGAGGGAAGACCACAAGTCATAATCAAAATTGGCCAAAAATTTACAAATAACCCAATAGTAGCTGTCATAATGCTTTGAAATTTAACCCAACTCAATTTCAATGCACACTTAAGGACTTGCACAAGGCTTGTAGGGACTCTGAGGATGCACAATACAAATTAAAACCTTCAATATGAACTTAAGGTGAAGAAAACAAAACAACCCTGTTCAAAGTTTTGTGAAAATGTTGGTGAATTTTCAAAAAATTGTACAATTTTCAACAAACATTTTCAAAATGAATAAAAAAAATTGCAAAATAAATCCCAAACTTTTCATCAAATTTCAATTTTGTCCAAACAATTTGTAAAAAAAAAATGTTTTGAAAATTCAAGAAAAAATGGGTAGGTCTGACCAGTAGAACAGGCTTGGCTTTCCCTGTCACCTAAGGGCTATCTTTTAACCTGTTTATCTCTCTGTATTCATTGATATGGGAATCAAATTATGAATAAAACATTTAAAAACATGCCAACAACATTGAATTAAAAACAACAACAATGGGAAATGCATGTGATGTGAATACAAACTGTGATACTGAAGTGAACAATATAACCATCAACTATTCTGAAATACCATTAATATTTATAAAATGATTAATACTAAAATGTAAACTTAATTAATAATATTGTAACCACAGAAAAATAAAGATCAACAAATAAAGCCAAAAAATAAATGTTGTGTTTGGTGCAACAGACTGGCCTCCAATTGAGAGGTAGACTTTGGGACTTTTTTATTTTTTTAAATTTGTTTCACTAAATCACCTTGGTCTTTATGGAAGACAACAATATTTAGCCTTTCTTGAATCTGTTAATTGTGAATAATACAGACTTATTTACCATACAAATATTCAATTTATTGTATTACCTCCAAAGGAATCATATATAAAAACGTCATAATGCCTATACAATATTCTAAATTATATTGATATAGATAGCAATTGATTGCAAAAAGTATTCATTTAGAATACGCATTCACTTTCTCTCAATTTTCTCCCATTCAGTATACACCAAACAAACATATTGTGATTTTAGGCCTTAAAGTCATGCATGATTGAGATAAACAGCTAATAAACTTGACATCAAATGACACTTACATATTCTGATGATGATGGTGGATAGCATGTCTATATGAAACAAATAGGACTTTCATAAGAATGACATACTAGTACTAAAAGAAATTCATAACCAGTTTAAATAACATAACTATTACATACTTCTATATAAACAAAGGAGCTGCGTAGGTTCAATTAAAATAGATAATAATGTCCAGAGAATACGTAATATGGTTCAAACCTCATGATCTTATTAAAATTCCGATATTTCGGCCAACATTTCCGACGTTTTTGTAACCGCCTTGACCCATGTTCACAACAAACATGAACGCAAGACCACTGAACGACAGATTATTAGGCACCCTCCAACCCTTTGGCATGAACATTAAATTTGATGTCTTTAATCTTAAATGATTAACTAGCCTCCCCCCCCCCCCCCCCCCCCCCCCCAACCCCCACTCTGATGTGACTTGGTAAGCCGCGTTGCCCGGCCCGCATTTGCCGCGTTTTCGTTTTCCTTATACACGCCCGCGTTCTTGTCCGCTTTTAGTTTTCCGCGACGTTTTTATACGCACGCATTCGCGCCCAAAATTGCATCCGCGTTCTTCTATTTATCTAGCTTCACCAAGTCACATCGCTAATTTCTACCTTGATAAAGGCCTATGGCCGAAATATCGGAATTTTAATAAGATCATGAGGTTTGAACCATATTACGTATTCTATTACATACTTCTATTATTTGTCAGTAGTTTGATATGCAATTTATTGTTGTTCCTTAACTAATGTGATGCAGCACATAAAAAGGGGGACTTTGTGGCTGTGTGTTTTACAAGATATAGATGAAAACGGACACACACAAATTTTTTAAAAATAAGAAGAATTTAGGAGTCATTTTCACTTCAAATCTGAATACCTTGATCAATTTGGCTAAATTTCGTGTCATTTTAAAGCTTAGAAAATGCTTTGAGAGCAAACATAATAAACTCAAAATTGATTTCACCTGCAAAGTCCCCCCTTTTGATGTGCTGTATCACAAACTATCAAAACTATATTTTCTATAAATAGCACCAGTTGTTCCAACCTGAAACACTGCACGCACAATCAAGAGATGCATGCATCATTAATAAATATCAACCTTTTATGCAAGATTGCTATCTGTCAAACCAACAAAACTACCAGGTTTTTTTGTTTTGTTTTGAGGTGGGTTTTTTGTTTGTTTTTTCTTCACGAAAGTCCCAAGGTATTATGCTCATACTGTATCTATCTGCTATAGATCTCCCAGTAAGAATGTTATAGTTAAATCAGTTCCAAATTGGTGAGAAATATTCGTTTTTTATCTCTCCGTGTGCAAAAGTAATCCAAGCGTACACACAAGATTATGGCCACATGCACATCATGCATATGATGCACAGTGCGTTGGTGCGTTCATGCCCGCCAGCGTCCTTCTGTATTCATTCGCCGCTGTAAGCAGGCTTCGCCAATTTGGAACTGATCAAACTATAGATCTATATAAGAGACTGGTAAAACTAGATACACAAACCAGTGACAAGATTAATCTTTTGGATGTGAGCAGTCTCCAAAATGGCAAGATTAGAAGGTAAAAGACTTACCACAGAGATCATTAAGAGAATAATTACAATCTGATAATTGCTGTGGACTATATCTCTGTATCTTCCATGTACACAAACCAGTGACAAAATTGATCTTCTGCATTGTAGTGTGCAGAATGGGCAATGTCAAGGTTGGAAGACTTGTAACAGAAATCCATTATAGACTAATTACAATCTGATAATTACTGCTTGGAACCGTATCGTTCCTATAACATGGTCATGCTTAGATGCATTTACTATGCCAGCTGCAATAATATTTATTGTTTGTATATGTGTTTCCTAAGTAACTAATGGTATTGTTTTTTGGAATAGTAACAATGGCATAGTATACAAATTGATGCGAATCCAATAACCAGTGATTAATTGATATTAACATGTGAACCCATTCTGCACAATGCACTTTTGTTCAATGTCCATGTGATTCATCATACTAAATTGGTAAGAAAAGGAATTGTGATTCATTTTTGTTTCCCCCTCCCCTTTTTTTAAAACAAATGCTGATTCTATATGAGCATTTATTAATTCCAAAACATGTTATTCATATGTTTATGACCCTACAGTTGTCTCAAGAATTGAAATGTAATATTATAAATAATATCTCAGATGAACTGGTGTGAATGAAAAAAAGAAAGACCTTGAGAGTCTTGAGCGGCCGAAATACATGTAAATATTAGATATATAATATTATAGTTAAAAAAGGTTTGTTTCAGCACTAAAATGCACCTTACTTATTGTAATCAGGCCTTAAGCAACTTGAAAGGTTTCAATTTCTTTTAATTTTCTTTACTTTCGGTCCATCTTTTTTTCTTCATTCTCTACAAACAGCAAAAGCTGCCAACTGGTTGGTTTTGCTACGATGTGACACATTTACCAGGTTTTCTACTTTGAATATATTAAACCTGAAATGTATGTAACCATAATGACTACTTCCATTCTAACCATACCATTTACCCTAACCTCAACCCGTAACATCTTAACAGTGTAATACAATGGGCCAGAAAATTATTTGAGGCTCTCTTGTAATGTTGAAATGTTTGTGAGTTTAAAATTTCACAAATCAGCAATACTGACCTAATTTACGGCATGAACATTTCGCCAATGTAAACTTTGGGGTTACATTGTGTAATTTTTCAATGCACTGCTGCAAGGTAGATTGGATTTATTTGCGGCATGAAAAGTTCGCGCGTATGTGCTTCTCGCAAATATAGCGAAATTTAAATGCACGCAAACATTTCTGGTTTTACAGTATCTACAAACAGACACTATAAGCATTCCCAAATACTTACACCTCAACTTTTGGCTTGGGTGATGCCGGCAAGTTGGCTATAGTGATCCCAGACTGGGAAGTGCCCGGTGAAGTTACCACTGTTGGTGAGTTAGGCGGTCTATCGTTTGAAGATGCTGTGGTACAGATCTGAAAGATATGACAAAATTGTGTAAAATGTCATTCATTCCGGGAACTTTTGATATCAATGCCTATTTACCTTATAAATCATGTGTCAAATTAAAGTAGCAGTTTTGCCTCTAAGGAGAATGCTACAAGGTTTTGAATTAAGATGACATAAATAACTGTATTGTTGACAACAAAAAAGTAAGGATTTGCTTGTCCTCTGTATCTGCCTTGCTCTATTCACTTACCGTCAGTGGTGCTGGCTTCTTGCGCCCATTCATCCCACCACTGCCACCAGATGTAGCCCCTCCAGATGCTGCAGCTCCAGATGGTGACGTCGATCCTGAACCACTACCAGTAGCACTAGCAGTAGAAGATCCCCCGGATGTCTTGTTATCAATCAGATTAGCAGCAGTAGGATTACTAGACCGCAGTAGTACAGGTGAACTAATCTCCATAGAGTGTCTATTGGTGTTACCTTCACTACCACTACCTCCATTGCTATTGCTGTTAGAATCCTTGGTAGACTTGTGAGTGAGGAGAGACGTGAAGGAATGACGTTTGTTGGAAGACTTGTTTTTACTGAAAATGAAAACAAATTATTACTGTGGTTGTTCTAGTGTGCACAAGAGTGGAAAAATCAGAATTATCAATATGAAACGGATATAAACATTTCCTAGGCACTCTTTATTTGACCGAAATTGTTATAAAAACAACAGCAAAATAACTTGTCCACCGACACTTAAATCCGGTTTGTGTGTTTTTAAAATGGCCATTTTCTGTCTCATCTAAAAAGATGTTCAGTTTTATCCCTGTTCTTTGGAAGTCAAGTAGTGTAATCTTCTACAATTTTGTTTAAAGTCACACTTACCTACTACCATTACCGGCTTCTTGATCTCCATCTGCACTCCCCTGATGGGATGATCCATTATCACCACCAGTAGGGGCCTGCGAGTCAATCAGGGTCTTGGCTGAACCATTCAACTAAATAGGATGGAAAGGGTAGAAAGTGGAAAGGCGGAAGATGTTATCATTTCAAATATTATATTTGAATTGAATTTTCATTTGTGATTTATTTGAAAAGTGAAATTGATGCTACATGAATAGCAACCTTCAGAATCCCTGGCCAATTTAGAGGTGCATTGAGCATCTCATATGTGTAGTGATTATGCAGGATCGTTTTCATTCATTTACTTTGCATGACTATGCACAAGCGTATGCCATTAATTTTGAAAAAGACTACAGCTCATAATAAGAGAGCTCATCTATGACCACTGCATCATAATGCTCCTCTGCCATTATATAATTTGTCTTACTTTGTAATGCTGTTTCATATAATTGATTGATACTGCAAACGTTATTGTACTATTGGCATGGGAGTAGTAAAGAAAACTCCTACCCAACTCCATCTCCTTTGAAAGTGACAATCAGTCAGTATCAAGCAAACAACTTTATGAGAATGGAAATGGTGGACATCCCACTAAATTTGACCGAGGAAGAAAGAGACTAGAATCGTAATTTTAATCTGACTTATTGGTGACACACCTCCCACCCTCTCCCCCAATTGTGGCCCCATAACAGATCACCTGGTTATATCGTATTTCTTACCTCTACAAAAGACAATGGGAAGATGCCAATCTTATCTCCTCTCTGACCTTCGACCCAGTTCCTGTCTATTCTTCTTATAACTTTCAAGACTTCATCCTGCAAAGGTAAGTCATAAAATTGTTAAAATATAAATTTGTCATTATGTCATATCAAATTAAAGATAAATTGTATTGTACAACATAGTCAGCATTAGTAATAAGATAAATTCAAAGCAGATTTGTAATTATTAAGTAATGGGACCCTCGTAATATTGGGTTAACCCTAACCCCCTGAGTACTAAAAATACTACTTCTAAGCTTATCTCTAAGTTCATGTGCAGCCAATTTTCGATGATGTAATCAACCGAGCCTATATAGTGATCGCGGTATACTGCGCAAACAAGTAGCTGATGGTCATGGCTTAAGGCTGGTGTCAACCCTGTTTGGGCCAAATTTATCAAGCACTGTAACTTTTAAATTATAAATGTGATGTACATAAAGGTATACTTTTTTTGTAATGAAATGAGTCAGAGAATCCATTTTTGGTATCAAATTTTACTAAAATTAGTGATTTTTACATTTTTGCCCAAAAATCACCTTTTTGGCACCAAAATTTTTCAGACAACCTAACAATATCAGTTTTTGATTAAAAATTCCAAAATTTCACCAAAATCATCTAAAGTCAATTATCTAGGAGCGAATTTTTTTTTTTGGCTTAAAAATTGTTTGTTTTGAAAATATTGACCAAAAAGTGCCAAAAATTAGATTTTTGAGAAAAAAACATTTTTTTGGCACTTTTTTGTCAATATTTTCAAAACAAACAAATTTTAAGCCAAAAAAAAAAATTCGCTCCTAGATAATTGATTTTAGATGATTTTGGTGAAATTTTGGAATTTTAATCAAAAACTGATATTGTTAGGTTGTCTGAAAAATTCTGGCGCCAAAAAGGTGATTTTTGGGCAAAAATGTAAAAATCACTAATTTTAGTAAAAATTTGATACCAAAAATAGATTCTCTGACTCATTTCATTACAAAAAATGTATACTTTTATGTACATCACATTTATAATTTAAAAGTTACAGTGCTTGATAAATTTGGCGCCAAACAGGGTTGACACCAACCTTAATGGGTGGGACAACGGGCCGACATGTCTGGATCGATTCCTGGCCGGTCTCCGGCGATGTAAACCAGAAGTGTGTGTTTTGCGAGTTAAAATTTCACGAATAAGCAAATTACTAGCATAATTCACGGCACAAAAAAATTGCGATTGTAAGTTTTGGAGTTACATTGTGTAACTTGCAATGCGCGCACTACTACAAGGTAGATTGGAAATATTCGCGGCATGACATTTTTGTGAGTAAGGTGCTCCTCGCAAAATTAGCAATTTAAATGTACGCACACATTTCTGGTTTTAGTTGGTGTTTTCTTTTCCAAAATTGTGATCCCGATTAAAAATATGGTTACGGGGTTAGGGTTATGTATTTGTCATTCTGCAATTTTGAGCCATTTTACCTGATGAATCACCAAATGTTGAGGCCTAAGTAAAAAAAATGTTTCTTGTAAACAATGTGTCAAAATTAAAAGCACCTTAAATTTCAATTAATGATTGACTTAGAATATAACCATACGTGTAATTCATTGTTCACAAAGGTTTTGATAACCAAAACTGTTAAGACTAAGCGCACTGAAAATCACAAAGGTCATGATAACCAAACCTTTAGGCCTATATATATTGGAAATTGTTGATAATTTGATAAACATATGGATTTGGTGATGTTGATTTGGCTACCCCATGCAAAGCAGTTGATTTTTTTGCATGTCTGCATGTAAAATGTCTGTAGAAAATAGACTTCCATTTCCGATTTCAATCAAATATAAGAAATTCAGTGCAAGTCATCAATATCTTTCTTTTTTATCACTGGATGTATGGCTTTACACTTTTTAGTGAATAACTACAAAAGTAAGCCATGTTTTCAACCAGAGAGTATCAACAGAAGGATGATCAATTCCATTCAAAGTTATGTTGCAGGTCTATGCAACAATATTGTTGTCATTGGCTGGATAATAATATTGCATTTGTTATCATCTGAGTTGGTACATATCCTTAATATTGAAGTACCGTATTATCACTAATAAGCACCCAGGGCGGTTAACAAAGTCATTTTTGGTGGACGCTTATGTGGACGTTCATTATCGTGAACACTGTTGAATTTGGAAAGGTTTATTCTAGCCTGAAAATACTATCAATTTTCATCAGGTTTTCACTAGTGAGCAGCCATCTTTTCTTTTCATTTGTGGCTAAAATATATCACCACGCATACCAATACGCACAGGCTATATTGAAAAGGTGGGCGCTTATAAGGGATTGTTTGTTGGTAGTCATTGAGAAAAACAGTGGACGCTTATAAGGGCATGGGCGCTTAATACTAGGGATAATATGGTAGGCCTATAACACCAATGGCTTTCATACACTAATACACTTATATTGCCAGCAAATTAGAAACAAATTGGTAGAGAAAGGCATCAAGCAATATCAGTCATTGCCAATGGTAATGGTATGACCATTGTTTTATTGAAATGTTGTTAATAGATTAAGAAAGGCAATCCAAATCATTTACTCCTGGTTTTTACACTGTTTAATAACAAACCATTCTATTTTTGGCCTATTCCGTGAACTTTGATATTTCTTTATTTCTGACATGTTTATTGCTTCTGTAAATCCAGCTCAATTCTTGCTAAATGTTTATCAAAACATTCTGACATATTGACGCTCATGTATATGTGACCAGTCGCGTCAAAAAGGACATGTTGTCGGCCAACACAGTTTTGAGATAAAGGTCAATATATTTGGTGAAATATAAAGAAAATAATAGACAAAAATATGCTTCTTCAATTCATGTGATTACACAGTCCGATTACATTCAACATGGTATCATTTCAAAGCTTAAAATGTTCTCTTTCAAGTCATACCAATAACTCAGAATTGACTCTGGCCTCCAACATGTCCATTTTGACGTGACGGGTCACATATTCAACAAGATTCAACGGACATAACTATCAATGTGTAAGCATAGCACAAAATTAATATTTCATAGGTAAATCTTTGCTGTAATTGGATATTATATAGCTACTGAATAAGAGAAAAAAGGCAGCATCAAAGCAGGTCTGGATGGAACTTCATATTATTTGGTACCAGCCAGTCGGGCTGGTAGCTTCTAAAAGTTGCCAGCCAACTAAAAAAATTACCTGCCCAATTGTTTCCCAACTCACAAGTACATTAAGGAATCTTTGAGTTTGATGAAAAAAGCTACCCGCCAGTTGGGCAGGTACTTTTGCACTTATACCGGCCCGGCACCAAATTTCCCCCATGGGCAGGCGGGCGGGTGCTTATTTCCAGCCCTGCATCAAAGACACAGAACTTGTACAGTAACCTCTGCTGACATGGCCTAATTATCTACATTATCATTCTAACCCTTTCACTTTCCTAAGAGAAAACAATAATTCATCTCTATTTACAAAGCATCCAGTTGAAATTGAATCTCATTTGCCGGTGAATCATCTCTGTACTAGCATACAGACAGAGGAAGGAATGCAAATGTTTTCATATGTAATTTCAGTCAATCTGATTTTTCTCTTGAGAGGTGTGGACAACTTTCATTCTGTCATTGCAGTAAACCTTGAGTGGCTCTTTCAATATACTGTACAATATTTTCCTACTGAATTTACACAACAAAATGTTTGCTGTGGCCTCATTGCACGATGCCCTTCATTATCAAACCACTACACCTGAGATGTGTCAGATTGCTAATTGACAAGTTGATGCCAACATCATCACGAGAGTGGATCAAATCATTAAATTATTCAAAAATCATGAAATATTTATCGATGTATTATTCCTAATTGGTTGATGAATTATTGAAGTGCTTTTCTGATCATAGCCTGGTAATCGAAATTGCTTTCATGATTTGGTTTTAAAAAAATTAAAAGATGAGTACATTTTTTTCCTTGGCCAAAAAAATATTGAAAAAATGTAAAGAAATGGGATTACATGTTATATGGGATTACATGTAATAATTGACGATGCATATTGGAACATTAAGCAATATTCCCTAACTGCCACTATCAATAAAACAAATATTTGCCACGTTTACGGAATTAAAACAAAATATTGGCAAGCAAGGATTCTTGCGTTTGCTCGCATTATGTGAATCTCATTTCAAATTCATCACCCATAGCTTTGCAATGTTAACAAAGTGCTCTCTGCCATAGTTGCCATGGCAATTTGAACTTCTTGTGCATGAATCAGACTTTGTTCTCCAAAGAGTAAACTTGGGTCACATCACCTTATAAGTAGACCAGTTTCTGACAAAATGTTTATTTCATATATTTTTGGAGTTCAACCATCATAATTTTTGTTGGCAAAACAGATAATATTTACTTTCAAGAGGTTCATTTACCCGTTCAACCTATAACTTATGCATTTTCCCTCACTCCTCTGAAACCAATTTTGAATAATATGGATAACACCATACTGAAAAAGTCCCCACATCTTTCATACATATCTGCATCAAAAGCAAATAACTAAGTGTAGTGACATCAGTGACATGTAGAAATCTGTTGCTTCAACACATATCAAGTGTTGCAATCTGTGAATGAGTCATTGGTTCTTAACACTTTCCACGCGGCTATTATTTTTAACATACACAAAACAGATTTTTCAGAAACCTTTCACAATTTTCAAAGTCTATCTCAAAGATTACTGACCCAATACTAGGCATGTTTGTACTTATGTCAATGCATTTCTCACGATGATTCCAAATATGGTAATGAAATTCCATAATTTTGACTTTTTTTAAACATTTTGTGAAATTTTGGAATGTCGTCTGCAGCTGCCTGCCGCGTAGAAAGAGTTAAGTCAGTCATATGGCAACATGTCATCATGTATGCAAGATTGCATCTTGTACAGCCCTACAATGTGCAGGAAATACAAAATGAGCTTCTTCCCTCCAGCACAGGTGATAGCCGGTGAGGAGTGGAGTTTATTAAATGTCAACCACTGCTCAGGCTTTTGATGCTTAAATCTTTCCAATTCACAAGGGCTTGCATTTTGGTTTTGCATGTAAATCTGATACTGCCTAAATGTGTAATATCAGTTTTACACAAACAAGTCAAATTTCAAGCCCTTCCAGGGATGATGGTGGGCCATAAAAATACGATCTGAAATTCCCCAAAATATCAAAAAAGTTAACAATTTTACTAAAATAACTAAAATTTGGCTAAATAAATATAAAATTAGGCATAAAAACCTACATTTTAAGTGGAAACAAGTCTTCTTTCATATTTTGAGGGGTTTTTTTATCATCTCTCAAAATATGAAAGAAGACTTGTTTATATAAGTAGATGTATTAATGCACCGACTGACCAGCCTAAGAAATAGCTTACATTATCATACTTTAACCATAACCCGACCCCGTTTTTAGAACAAAAATTGGGAGAAGGGACAAGATGAACCAATAAATCGCTGCTCCCAGACTAGGAATCCTGGGACACTCTGCATATCAACCTGCCGGCCCGCGACGGCAAGCCAAGATTATCAGCTTCACGTTCACGTAGTATATGACACTCACTATATAGACTCAGTTGCTGGCGTCATTGAAAACTGTCCATGCATGCGCTGGTGTAGGGTTAGGGCTAATATTGACCAGTGTGTAGGATGGATAATTGTCACAAGTATGGATTTGGTCTAGTTTGCTGGTCCTCCAGATTGGATTAGGGTAGTCAGAGGATCTACCATTACATCTAAAAAAGTTGCAAACACTATGTATAAAGATGTAACACAAATCCACTCATTGTCTATATACTTTATATCATCACTAGTTGGGAGGTGCCATCAGCATGTATTCTAACCATAATCCATCAACATATCCCACTTGTAAATAAGGCCACAAAATTGTTTGTTTGTTCATAGATCATCAACATATCCCACAAATAAGGCCACACAATTGTTTGTTTGTTCATAGATCATCAACATATCCCACTTGTAAATAAGGCCACAAAATTGTTTGTTTGTTCATAGATCATCAACATATCCCACAAATAAGGCCACACAATTGTTTGTTTGTCCATAGATCATCAACATATCCCACTTGTAAATAAGGCCACAAAATTGTTTGTTTGTTCATAGATCATCAACATATCCCACAAATAAGGCCACACAATTGTTTGTTTGTCCATAGATCATCAACATATCCCACTTGTAAATAAGGCCACAAAATTGTTTGTTTGTTCATAGATCATCAACATATCCCACAAATAAGGCCACACAATTGTTTGTTTGTCCATAGATCATCAACATATCCCACTTGTAAATAAGGCCACAAAATTGTTTGTTTGTTCATAGATCATCAACATATCCCACAAATAAGGCCACACAATTGTTTGTTTGTCCATAGATCATCAACATATCCCACAAATAAGGCCACAAAATTGTTTGTTTGTTCATAGATCATCAACATATCCCACAAATAAGGCCACAAAATTGTTTGTTTGTTCATAGACCATCAACACATCCCACAAATAAGGCCACAAAATTGTTTGTTTGTTCATAGATCATCAACATATCCCACAAATAAGGCCACAAAATTGTTTGTTTGTTCATAGATCATCAACATATCCCACAAATAAGGCCACAAAATTGTTTGTTTGTTCATAGATCATCAACATATCCCACAAATAAGGCCACAAAATTGTTTGTTTGTCCATAGATCATCAACATATCCCACAAATAAGGCCACAAAATTGTTTGTTTGTCCATAGATCATCAACATATCCCACAAATAAGGCCACAAAATTGTTTGTTTGTCCATAGATCATCAACATATCCCACAAATAAGGCCACAAAATTGTTTGTTTGTCCATAGATCATCAACATATCCCACAAATAAGGCAACAAAATTGTTTGTTTGTCCATAGATCATCAACATATCCCACAAATAAGGCCACAAAATTGTTTGTTTGTCCGTAGATCATCAACATATCCCACAAATAAGGCCACAAAATTGTTTGTTTGTCCATAGATCCCCTAAATAATCGTTTGGTAGGTCAGATTTCTTTTGGATTTTTTATTAATCACATTCAAACGATGTATAATTAATAGTTGCTAAATCAGAAGTGAATTTACTATTAAATTACTTCATTCATGTTTTAAAACAATTTAGAAGAGTAAAGAAACCGCTTTAAAAATGTTTATGTGTATTTCTGGAAAGCAAAATTCTGGAAGGAAAGAAATTAGGGTAGGTATTCATTTGTACAATACAAGCTTTTTTGTCAGTTTTCAAAATTAAGGTAAGTCTACTCTTACATGGACAAACAAACATTTTGGGGCCTAACTCCAATATGATTGCTTTTTCCCCACACAACCAAAGAAGAGTCTGGGTCTTAGCTCATAAATGCAGCACCTATGATGCGAATTATGCACTTTGTAACCTCCCAACTTGATGTGATATGGTATATAACTATTTGAAGGCTCAGAAACTCAAGGCCTTATCTCCATTTTGACCATTTTGAGAAAAAGACTATTGAAGATTTGTAAACACATTGGGGAGATGGAGATGAGGCCTTGTGATACTGACTATAACTTTGAAAGGGTTGTGTTATGGAGATAAGGCTGTGTGTTACTGGAAAGAGAATGTCTTTCTTTTTGAAAAAATGGAGATGAGGCCTTGTGGTTTTGAGCCCTCGAATTGCATATCCTTCTTATACCTTGAGGAATGTGAGGCAGTCCTTATCATCTCGTTGGTTCACTTCAAAGTCATATAGAGCCTTACACTGTGGTGGCTCTGGTGGTAGAGGGATTATCACTTGCACATAGCTAGCAGGGAAGAAACCAACAACACCGTTCAGCTCGCCTTGGTACCAGTTGTCATCAATTTTTCTACGCAAATAGACGGTGTCACCTTTGCTGAATGAAAGATCCCTGTAATAAAGAGAACAAATAAGAAATTCCATTTTTAAGCATAATTCCCTTTACTGTTTTTATGAAATATTACTTTAGTTGCTCTTTTCTATGAAAATGCTCTAGTCTAGATTACTATGAATTTCATGCCCAAAACACATTCCAGGCTTTGGAATGACCTTTAAGGCCTTGTCAAGTAGCTTTTGAAGACTTTGAAGTAGTTAATCACTCTTTCTTTCACTTTTCTTCTTGATTACTATTTAATTGCATATTTATTGATTGAGGTTAAATTTTCAATCTCAACACAATATAAAAAAGTACCTGGAATTTGTAGGTACTGATACACACCTTTCATGAGCAGATTTATGACCCGGTTTGGAGAAGCGCTACGTAATTTCCGGAAGATAATGTTTATCTTGTGTTGAGATCGAAAGTTGTTATTTTATTACAAACACAGATGAAGTTTCATTCTAATAATTGCATATTTGTTTGTTTCTATGGTGTCTAAACAATTACTTTTGTCTAACTTACAACAGAGTTGAAATTAAAGACGCCATTGCATTGTCACTTTAGTTAATGGTTAACTTTGTCTTCTTAAATTAGGCATCATGTGTTTATCGGTAGTCAGACACTACTCACTATACCCAACACAAATATAATTAATGTTTGCATTCAAAGCAACAAAAATTAATTACAAATGTTTGTTTTCTCTGTTTTTTAGACTACAATACAAAGCATGGAGTGTTAAAGTGTACACACATCCACTATCAAATGTATCCATGGTTACCCACGGAGTAAATTTTACAACAAAGGTCCAATTAAAAAAATTACAATTTACATAATTTAATTTGTTTGCTAGACTGTCATTGGTTTCCGCAAAATTGACACAATAATTTCATTATATCACAAATGTGCAATTATTACAAGGACAAAACACTTCTTTACCAGCATTTTTGTAAGATTCTGTAGTCTCATGTCATAAAGTCAGAATTCTTTTCTATTTTTGCCCCTTGTTTTGTGTAATTTATCAGTTTAAGAAGCCATTGTCAGCAAGTATAAATACTACCAGTGAGTGTTTCATGTTTGTGAATAATTAAGCTTGTCCGTCAATGACCTAACAAATTAATTCTGTAGTAAAAAGCTTGAATAAAAGATGATGATAAATAACTTCATGAATGCATTCTCTTTTTTATGACATTCCACTTTTTACACTTATAATTGCCAATTCACTATTCCAGCCTCAGAAATTAGGATGATGATCATACTATACTGGTCAGTCAGCATCCTATGTGTATTCCCTGATTAATATATTTTACATTTGTCAAAATGTTCAATTACATCTCTATTCTCCAGTAATTGAAACGCGGCATAAATTAAAAACATCAAATGAATGATGCATTTCAATTTTGAGTTTGTCATTTAACTGTATACCCTTCCCTCTCCCAAGGGATGAGACCTAATACCATAACCCCACTCTGCTTGACCAAGGCACTTGTAATGCCATGGATTGACAAATGTTGAATAAGACAAATAGAAGATGGGTCTGTCTACAGGAGTAATTCTGTTATACCCTTCACAGAGGTATTCATAGTGCATGATTTTTAAGAACGACGCATACTACCGATGTTGGTGTGTAGGGTATAACAGAATTATGCCCTGTCTATAGACAGCAACGTAAATGTCCTGATGGTTCTACACATTTTTATTGAAGTTACAACTGCTCATGTATGATTTTATTTAAAGTCGTCATTAACAATGCAATTTGGAGGACTGTATACACAAAGTGCAGAGGGGCATTTCATGTCCAGTCACAAAAATAGTTTTAAAAATGTCATCCTGTTAAGGAATTCTGATAAGCTTCCTCAAAATTATTATTCTTTTGTCGTCCTTGCTATGAAGGATGCCTCTTTGACGTGACAAGATAATATCAATGATGAGTTACAAGATACTAATGGTATCTCATGGTCATCATACACATCATCATCATTCAAATGCACCCAAGTGGAATCCTACATCATCAGTAACTGCATGATTATCTTTTTTATAACTGGGAATGTGTAACTTTTTCCAGAGTGACACAATTGTTTATGACACAACATAGGCGTAGCCATGATTATTTTATCCGGGGGGCACTCAGGGTCGGATCCAGACAAGTTAATGGGAGGCCCCAAAAACTGAATTTGATATGGTACCATCCAAGCGGTGCGCAGCACTGCCCTCCGAGCTATGCTCGGACAGGGGGGTGTCTGAGGGGGGCACATCAGAAGTAGAAAAAAATTCAATTTTGGAACTCATTTAGTGCGATCTGGTGTATACTTTTGACCAAAATTTTATCGAAAAGCCACCTCTTCATTTCCAATAAATATTTTGTTTTTATCAAAGCACGAAAGAAGTTGAGCATTAATAAACTGATATATTCTTGATTTGAGTATAGAATGGTCCAAAAGCTCGAACAGGGGGGAGACTGAGGGGGATGTTCCCCCTCAGAATTTGATTTTTTTTCTTCAATTTTCGAACACATTTGGTGCGGTCTGGTGTATACTTTTGACCAATATTTTATCGAAAAGCCACCTCTTCATTTCTAATAAATATTTTGTTTTTTATCAATGCACGAAAGAAGTTGAGCATAATTATACTAATATATTCTATATATTTGCTACATATTACTGGCAATAAAAACATTTTCTTTTGGGTAATTCTATCTTCTTTTTTGTACGTTTTATGAATATCAAAATCTTAATTTAAAAGAAAACTAAAGCTACAAATCAAAATCATATATTTTTGAAATTATTATTAATCAGATACCTATATAAAATGTGCTATTTTACAGTTTGCTATGATTGAGGCTTGCCTTCATAAAAGTTTCATAAAGATAAAGTTAATGTTTGAAGTCACATTAGCGCGTAACGCACAACATTTGATACTAATTTGTTATGAAGCTAAATGTAATGTTTGAAGGTTCATGCGAGCTTAGCGCGCAAAATTGCATATTTTACACTAATTTTGTCATAATTGAGCGACTTTTTTTTGCTGATAACATGCTTCTTAAAAGAAATGTAAATATTTTGAGGTTCTAAAACACCCACCCGTTCGGCCCTCGGGCTCTCCCGAAACGGACAACAAGAAATGAAGTCACACAAGGACTGGTCCTAAGTCTAATCGTTTGGGGCATGTGCGTGCGTAGCGCGCAATTTTGTTTGCTATTCTACATATTTTGCCAATTCTCGCTGGTACAAGCTTAAAAACTAAATCAAATATTTCGAGGCACATGAGCAAAATGCGCGAAATATTGGCTTCTCAACATTAACTAATTTTGTCATGATCGAGATGCATTTTGTCTTAAAATTAGATTCCAAAATTAAAGTTAACGTTCATGTCACGTGCGCGCGCAGCGCGCGATTTTTGTTGGGCTATTATACATAAATTGTGCCGCGATTGAGATACCAACCACGCAACATTGACTTCTTGACATTAATTTTGCCAAGATTGAGATATATTGTTGCTTCTATTAAAATGTCACATTTTATTTTTATTTTTTTACGAAAACCCCTGGCTTCTTTATACTTATTTGCCACATTTGAGATATATTTTGGCCTCATGACACTGCTTTTATTGTTAAATGTTTTGCTATTTTACCCGGTTTTGCTAGGATTGAGGTACATTTTGGCTTCAAACTATCTTCTTAAAGGTATATTATGTGATCTTTCCAGGGAACGCCCTCAACATCGAAAAAAAAATTGAAAGCAGATTTTCTTGAAGATTTACATTTCTGATCATAAATCATGCATACATTCCAAGTTACAGGGCGATACGATTCTTAATTACTTCAAAATCATGGTTTTAGAGTGAAAATAAACTGTCGGAATTCCGACAGTTTATATTTTTCACTCTAAATTCACTCTAAAACCATGATTTTGAGGTAATTAGGAATCGTATCGCTCTGTAACTTGGAATGTATGTATGATTTATGATCGGAAATGTAAATCTGCAAGAAAATCTACTTTCTAAAAATAATCATGAATAGAGGGCGCTCTCTGGAAAAGATCACATAATATGCCTTTAATTTGCAATTAATTTTTTTGGGGGGGAAGGGGCACATACAACGAAAAATGCTATCTTTGTATTTGAACGTCATAATTTAACTATGATTTCTCTTATCAAAATTGAGGCGACAATGGCAAAATTGGGTGACAGGGGAGAAGGAGCGGTTGGCCCCTTCTTAACCCTCTGGCTACGCCATTATTGCCTTGATATGCCGGGATCTGTGCCGGGAACGTACAAAATAAGGGGTGGGGGCATGGAAACTTACTATGTAACAAATAAAGAACTTTATACCCTCTACTATTTCTCTTTTCTTTCTTCCTTTTTCTCCTTTTTCTTTCTTTTTCTTCTCCTTTTTCTTTCTTTTTCTTCTCCTTTTTCTTTCTTTTTCTTCTCCTTTTTCTTTCTTTTTCTTCTCCTTTTTCTTTCTTTTTCTTCTCCTTTTTCTTTCTTTTTCTTCTCCTTTTTTTTTTGGGTGCCAGGGACCCGGGGGGCACGTGCCCCCCAGGCCCCCCCCTGGCTCCGCCAATGCACAAAGTGAGTTTCTAGCATTAATGGAATAAATGGGCAGGGATGGATTTTAAATCTCTGATAGTAACTGAAACCATGCCTTAACTTTTGAAGCTTGGTCACAGCACACAGTGTACAGAAATGGGACTTCTTTTAGCTTCAATAATTGTCTTTCCCCATCATTGATACCCTCTTATTATGAAGCATGTTTCAGTAAATAATAGGGAACTTATCTTCAAATGTTTTTATATTAGCCCAATGCAAGCAGCAAATAGCCTCCCTTCTTGCCATCACCTGTGATTTCTGCACTCTGCTGATTTTTCTCATTTGATGCCCATCCCTTCATACAAACTTACGAGGCAATCTTTAAAAAATATGCCACTGTGGTTGTGAAATATTATGTCGATATTAGAAAAGCTTTACCTCCATGCAACTGCAATCAATTTGTGGAATTGGAAGCATAATTACCTGAGTGTTTTTCATCTCAGTCAGTCAGACGTATTATTTTGGATGATGAGAAATTCTTCAATAAGATGGCGGGGAAAAAACAACCCTGTTCTACAGGCCCGACCGACAAACTCTTATTTTCAAATTTGCAATTTTGTTTTTTTGTTGAAACCCTTTGAAATTTAAAGAAACATTTTGGTTGTTTTTTAATGAAAATGTTTCGAAATGTTCTTGAATGGTTGATATTGTTTGACAATTTTATCAATTTTTGAGCCAAAAAGAGACACACAAAACACCCAACCGACCATATCTGAGAGGGTTGTTCGCCCGTAAGACAGGGATTGGGTTTTCGTCGCTTAAGGGGCAGCATTTCGAGGAACTCATTTCTTACGATATGTTGCTGCTGAATTAGCTTACACCCACACTTTCAGTTTCATTTCTGAACACTTGTATGAGCATATTGTGGTAAAATGACTTCAATAGTCTTTATAATTGCTTGAAACATTCTTCAAATGTGTACTATTTAAATCCAGATTCTTTATATCTGCATAAAAAAAAGATTATACTTTTGAACAATATACAAACCATGTTGCACATCCCATTATAGAATTGAATTCTGATCTAACTTTGCAGTTTGCGCAATGCATGATTAAACATTAGTGCCAATCCATTTCTATGCAATGATGACAAAATAGACAAAAATAATCTGTGTAACTAACATTTTATTGGTGATGGATAAAATATTCTATGCACTAAATTTTATGCAGGTATGTTTTTGTGTGCGCATCATTGTGCATTGAACTAAAGGCTGTTGTAAAATACTATGGAAAGAATGGGATTTAAAAGAGCTTGTGTAAAGAAAATATTGATGGGAAAATAATATTGGCAACAAATAGTTCACATCATATTCAGTATCACACTTGCTCTTCTCCTAATTTATTTTCTTCAAATTTTGCCAAATTTACTCGGCCTACATCGATCACAGAATTCAATTAAGCCACATTGTCGACTCATGTTATCGATGCAAGTGAAAGCTGAGAGCTCACAAAACTAGGGCAAGAAGCCGATCCTTTATTTAATGAAATAATTTCCTAGTGATGCCTCCTCCGTCTACCCACGTGAACCTACCTTTCTACCATCCAGGTTATTTATAATACATAAGGCTAAATTTAAAAAAATCATTTGTCTCAAAGCTCCCGCGAGCGTTAGTTTATTGATGCGCATTAGAAAAACAAAAATCTTAAAAAATCTTCTTTTTTCTTTCTTTCTTTTTTCTCAAAAAAAAGAAAAATTCCCAAAAATGTCACCGATTTTTTTTTCAGATTTATTTCATCATTTTAAATACAAAAGGTCACTTTTACAAGGATTTCTTATCTACTGCGCTCATAAATATCCTGCCATTAATTGGAAGGCAACTATAATTAAATATTATAAATATGTAGTGAAAGATTTTTAAAATCAAATTATATTACGCTTAACTTTGGCATTGCAATCTTGACTACAACTCTGAAGAGGAATATAATTTCATTACTAATGTTGCTAAATGTATCTCTAGAAATAAGGTAATGAAGTTTGTTTCAATTATATGAGATTTAAGTGTGCTTAATTTAATTGTTAACAAATTATTTTGCGTGAACTTCATTTATCTATCTCTGTCAATACTTACATCGGTTCTTGGGCTTCATATTTGTACATCGTTTTAACACATGGTTGCGGTGACGATGATGTCTGAAATGACACAAATAACGAGAAAAGTCAATCATTTAGTTTGGTATTAAAACAACTGAAGTTACCATTTCGACAAAAATTAATGTCATTGATTATAGCGCTTGCTAACGGCAATGATTTATCAACTTCAATTAGGAAATCAGATAATACATTTATGCTATGATGGCTGCTAAATTAACACAACTGTGAATGAAATACACAAATTATACAACATTTCTAAATCTTGCTTAAAAAGTTCAAATGTTGTTGGGCTTCATTACATTTTGAACTTATCAATGCATTATTTACTACTTAATGCACACAACCAAAAAGAATCTTTTTTGTTTCACTATACTAGTAGTACATCTTGCATCATATCATACACACATTCCCATTGCATTTGCAGGACATAGTAGATGCTCATAACAGTTGAGATTATTTTTGTCCACAGATTTCTGCCTTTGTTAATGAACCAAATATCTGTGGTTGAATTTTTTTTAAACATATCATTATGATTATCTGTTACAACCTAGCTTCAGGCAACTTACAATATTATTATTAACCCACTCAATTATTTACAAGGATTTAAACATATTTTTTGTATCATGGAAATTCATTTTGTTGTATTATATTTCTTTAAATATAAGAATTACGATAGCATATGAACATTTAGAAGTTGCATCATTTTCTCAAGAAAATGCATTTGAAATTTTGTAATTATGAAATCAAAGCCAACCCAATTTAATGTTATAATAATGGAACAATCACATAACCTACTTCCATTCAATTTAGTTAACTAGTAAAAATAACGAGCCTGAATGAACCCGACAGATTTAATTAAGCTTTCTCCACTCACAATATCTGTAGTTAACCAGAGGGGACAGGAGACAAAAATAAAGCAATCAAAACATTATAAAATGATACGTGGTGTTCAAACTTAATCGGGCGAAAGTGGGTACAACTCAATATGTTCAATGCCAGATTCTCCTCCGTGAAGGGGTTTATAAAACTAGTTTCACAAAAATAACCGGCTGTCAATGAATGGGCAGATAACGAATTAGAAAACCAAGTAATTCTGCAATGAAATGTATTTGTATATTGACATCCATTAATAAAGTGTATGGGTGCAATTACTGATCCGCCATCTAGGATTAATTATATGAGGACATCCCGAGAGCCTATTTTACCAACTCAAAATATTAGTAAGATACCGAGATGGGGGACATTAGTTACGAGGGAGGCACTTTTGCAAAATGAGGTGAGGGATGTTGTTAAGAAAGAAATTCATGATTAGCTGTGAAAGAAATTCATGATTACCTGTACGGAGCTGGGAATTCATTAAATGAGGATATGTTCAATCTATTTCAATAAGAATGGGTACCTGATTTCAATTATTCATGATAATTTCCTCAGTACACCATCTTTCAGAGTATATTAACAGCAGTGAATTTGTAACACCCAACTTGATTGCCTTGATCACATCATCACATACTGCATTGCCCGCCTAATAGTTGCTGCCATTTGTAAATGACACATAGCACAATCACAATGACAGCATTGAGCAAACAGACTCCTGGATTATTTCACACAACATTCCCAAATCTCTTCTTTTTATCATACCCCATAGGTATCCAATTAATTCTACACAACTATTCCATAGCGATGTGGTTACAGAGCCTCAAGCGGAAGACATAAGCATGTGTGTGTACGATCACAGTTATCACAAATTATCCGATAATGTTGCATGATTTCTCTGATTGTAAACACTGCACCAAACAACACAATTTCCCATTATGTAGTTTGTGGAAGATGAGAATAAATATTACATGTTGCTTGCGGTGTGCCATCTAGTACCGCTCATGAATACAAAACATGAAATCAATACCGAAAATACGTGAATAAGAATTGAGGTTGAAGGGTCAATAGTGAGCAGTGACCTTTAAGGTCATGTTACTTTTAGGCCGTAGATCCTACAGGTCTGACTTGAGTATACAAGCTTTACTGATTTGCTTGAGTCTGTGTGACTCTCTAGTCTAAAGCTATAATTTGTTGCCTTTAGGATTTGTGATGTTTAGGTGACAAAATTAGAAAAAGTCACGTCCTGAGCTCTCTGACTGAGATATTCCTTGAGGGATGCAAGCAAAATTGAACAAATTTTGTGGAAAATATAGGTAAAATGAATGATAATTCCTTAACTTCAATCATGTAATGTAGTGCTTTCATATTATTTAATAAAAAGCAGGGGCTTTGATGAAAGCAAGGCATGATGAAAGAGAACCATTACCTTCTTCCTTTTCTGTCAACTTTCCTTCCAACACTTCGCATATAATTACAGATACATAGACCAACAATGACTTTCTGTATAGAATTTCACAGCCATTACCGTTACACTAAATACCCCACACTAAATTCTTAATGATAAAACACATCGAAATTCATTCAAGTTTCCAAGTATGCATTATTGAAGAGCCAAGTTTTAATTTTGTCTAATGTTAGGGACGCACCATTTGATTTTCAGGGGGGGCATGGAGGTTGGGGTCGGGCAGAATTGGTTTTTTTGCCACCGAAGTAGGCGACATTTGTTTTTCTTCATGTATAATTAGACGCTGGAAACCATCCTTCATCTGAAGCTTGTTACATGTCTTACCACAGATCATAGGTTACAATATCTATCAATAAAATTGCCTGTCAAACACATAAATTAGACCCTCCATATTCATGTAGTTACATTAGGATCCCCCTCCCATCAAACTTGCCCAGTCTAACCACTAACCCATCACCAAAGAATGCCCTAGTTATTTTTCAACTCTAGTGAATTTTCAAACCTTAAATGAGCTCTGATATCAGCAGGTATTAGTGTTCACATGATTGCCCTTTTACTGAGCATAAGCATACCATAATTATGTTAACAGGTGGTAGCATAATAACCCAGGGTACACAACATAAAATGAGCTCTGATATCACCAGGTATTAGTGTTCACATGATTGCCCTTTTACTGAGCATAAGCATACCATAATTATGTTAACAGGTGGTAACCCAGGGTACACAACTATTTGATTTATTTGTTTATAAATACGATTAAATCAAAATTGATGTTGTACAAATTCTGAGGTTAAAAGGTCTGCCCTCTTTTATGCTTTTTTTTTTTTTTTTTTTCAATTAAGGTTCTTTTTCTTTTCCAGATGTCAAGGATGTTTGTATATGTTTATGAACTCCAGACATATGCTATGAATATCTATTTGAAAGAAAAAGTGTTTACAACTGCAAAATTCAATATTTCAATTTTCCCCTTTGAGAATAACACAAGAATAACATCAAGCAACCCATAGGATGTGTCTGCATGAACACTTTTGAAGCATGCAGCCATTGTCAAGATTTCACATGATAACCAGTTTGATTTTGCAATATATTTCATATCGGATGTTATTGTCGCGTTATTAGATCCTAAAATTGTCCATCCACCCCTGTTGAGTCGGAATTTAACAAGATTAAATCAAGTTTGGGAAAGGACACTATATGATTTCACACAACGGATATGGGCAGACATTACTGTTTTGGATGGAGTCTAGCACCTATGCATCTACAAAAATGTTTTGTACAATACTTTCACTTGCTTTTAAATATCTGTTTTTTCTATGTAAACAATTGTAACAATACAAGATTGGTAATTGGTTTGTGACAAGAATGAACAGAAAACCATATTAACTATCCTATTTAAATACAGGATTCTGCACAACAAGAAACAATCTCTCTGCATCCCGCCCGCTCTACTTCCACATAACAAAATCTTGTCAAAATCTGCTCTCATCCCTGAAAAATGTCCCATGACATTACTTCGTGTGATGCATCCCTGCTGTTTTTGAAGACACCGATATGGATAGTCTGTTTATATTGTATTTGACATGGGATGCCGTGGAGATGAAGAATCCTGATCTATTCATGCATGACACCCAATCCCCTAGCTATTTGTATAATTTTACTTCCATATAGCATATCAAAATAGAGATACGCAATATCCCCAGCACTAACTTGGATCACATATGAGTGCAATTTATTATACCATTTCAAAAAAAGTACTGTCAAATTCCGTAACAGTTTATGTTTTATCTGCAACTGGAATGGATTGCAAAATAAGAGTCAACACTGAACCTACTTTTGAAACCTTTGGAAGGAGATGCTGCCTTGGGGTATACACACACATCCTGACAGTCTGTAAACAAAAACAAGATTGACGACTCTACTCTGCTCAATCACTTCAATTATAAATGAAGATGGGAGTAGGAGGTAATAAAAACTGCCACTGAGGCGAAAGTCATTTAAAGTGCTGCAAAAAGGATATGTCTTGGTTTGAAATAAAGTTCTGTTCAAGAGTCTAGCAAATGGCCTATACTGAGTGCCTCACTTATCAACCTCGGTAGGAGACTGAATCCCTCGCCCCTGGAGCTGGATGACCCCTTGGCACACTTTGTATGACCAGTGTCTAAAATAGGGCAGATAGCTATAGAGTGCATTGAACTACAGGTCATGCAAATTGGTGTACATGACACCTGTAATTTTTATTTAGGCCTATAAGATGGTCATATTCCCAGCAGATGAAGAAAAATGAAATTGAACCTGAGATTTTGTAGACAGGTCTTTGTTCAAACCTGTGTATAATCATTGACCCTAGAAGAAATTTCTTCTAGGTTCAATTGTACACTGAGCCAAAAAAGAAACTTATAAAAAAAGAAACTTACACAATTTTAACAGATCACCAAATAATATTCTGTGCATGAAAATGTACCAAATGTGGATACAATATTACTGCAATGTATCGCTTCAAATGGCAGTCAATAACCAATTGTTTGCTTCAATGACACAAGAGAAATGTGCACTGCCCCTATAATGGTGATCTGTTAAAATTTTATAAGTTTCTTTTTTGACTCAGTGTATTAGTAATAATTATAATCAGAATGAAGAGGGGTAGTTGTCAGGAACATGTTACTCAATTAAAATTTTCTTTCTGGCTTTATTGGAAACCTTTCCCAAAACTGAAATGCCATTGCAGCATTTCAGTTTATTTTGTAGGTATTCAGCAACCTGACAACCCCTTTCCCTGACATCTTCTATTCTGTGCTGCTTTATTGTCATTTTCCTATAGGAGGAAACATCCCAAATGAGCAATACACTGCAAAAAGAAGCGTTTATATTTCTGATAACACTTAATAAACACTTCAACACATTTATTTTTGTGTTTTACGTGTAAAAGTATAGGAGGCATTGCATACGATAAACGTTTGCATAAACACTACAACACGTTTATAGAGGTAATTGTGTAATATTTATTAACACACCAACATGTTTATATCAGCAATAAGAAACATGTTGGGGTGTTAATAATTATACAACAAATACCTCTATAAACGTGTTGTAGTGTTTATGCAAACGTTTATCACATGCAATGCCTCCTATACCTTTACACGTAAAACACAAAAATAAACGTGTTAAAGTGTTTATTAAGTGTTATCAGAAAAAGACACGTTTCTTTTTACAGTGTAGTCGCATTATAGTCTATATTATAATAACACTATAGGTCTATTCAAACTGTACTCTAATTTTATGTCACCTGCTGCAAGTTGATGAAAAAGAATGTTCTTCTACTTGTATGTTTGCATTGAGTTGAAGCACTCAGAAACTCCTCCCAATTGAATCAACAATTTTCTGTCACAAACAAAAATCAATGTAAACTAAAAGCAGACAAATATTACAATTTATAGAAAATCAAACAAACACAGCATTTTGTAGGAGGGCATGTTTTACGAGTCAGTGATTATTTATTTATCAGGGAAAAGTGTGGGCTAAAAAATAAAATAAGTGGAGAATAAAACCAAACTAACATAAGGAATGTGATAAATGTATTTGCTGGGTGGGGATTCTAAATATATTTTCCACTGTGTAAACCTTTTGAATTCTCTTCTCGTAATGGATTTGGTATGGAGTTTTACACATTGCACCAAGTTTCATGTGAAGACTGGATAAGAAAATTATTCATTATCTAAATGTGACCAACAAAAACTGTGTTCCCTTTTTATATAAAATATGGGTAATTGGGTCCTAATCGGGTCACCATTCAACAGGGCACTTTATAGATATAATATGGGAAGCATCCACATTCATCAAGGTATGGATTTTGGGTAATTTTATGACCACTAGGTAGCGCTAAATGGGCTAATTTCTTTTAAGATATGTTTTTTTCCAACAACTTGAATAATTATGCATAAAGGCTAATAAGTGCATCATTTTCATCATAACAACATTTCTACATTCAATTACAGCTTTATATCTGCCACGGAATTACTATGTCAATAGTACAAGATAATATCACTGGTCTTGACCCTTTAAAGGGTCTGATTTACTGAGAAAAATCCTTGTTTTGGGTAACATTTTTCTTCTTTGAAAATCTGCTATAAAAGTGTTTTTAGAGAGCCCATTCACACACTTTGATACCTTTATTCATGGGTACCCCCATCCCCGAAGCAACTCAAACAAAATTTGAAATGATATGATCTCCTCTCCACCTCCAGCCTACAAATAACCGGACCGACCAAGCTGACTTGATCTATACACTTTATGATTCCCTGCATGCGGTCAGGCCAAGACAAAATATCTGTCTCACATATCCCGCGCACATAAGTATGTGGAGTCACTTTTGCCACATAACCCTACGCGATGAGCCCAATTTTGGGCTTCTTTTTTTTTTAGTTGTCCGAAAACAATTGGTTCTGAAAAGGGTGGAAGTGGGCCAAAAACACAATAACAAAATAATTTCCGCATTAGCGAAGGTATTTTTTCTAAAAAAAGGGGGAAATTGCATAATGCATAGCTATTTTCCCAAATGTATGTGAGACGGACCTTTTTTGTTGGCCTAAGTGCAATATTAGATGTAGCTTTCAATAGTAGCCAAGTCACACTCATGGATACGGACTGGACTGATCGCTGCTACCCATAATTTTTTCTACAGCTTAAGGATATTTGTGCAGTTGTCTACTTGCA